>CM067337.1:38427500-38665000 GCA_034376525.1 Nicotiana benthamiana | reverse complement strand
GAATAGTGCAGAATAAACACACAAGCCCGACATCGGGGTGTCACTAGTCATGATCATCTACTACGGGGTGTAACTAGTCATGATCATCTATTACAACTTTCTAACAACATAAAGACCAACATGGCCGGGAAAATCACAAGAATGCGTTAAGGAAGAATAAGGAGGGAGAAAAGCAGGGTTGCAATTGCCAGCCAGCTACCTTGCTAACTCCTGTGAACCTGCCACCGAGCTCATAAATACCTGAATGGTACACAAGGTGCAGAGAGTAATGTGAGTATGTCAACTCATTAAGTAATAAAAGTAAATGAACACTGAGTAGTAAGAAATCACGTAAACCACGTCATAGCACTACAACGGGTACCACATGTTTCAAAATAGGATACAAATCAAATCATTTCGTTAATTTTCCAACTTCAGTAAACATACTTTAGAAATTATCTTTCCAACCTTTTTAATAGAGGTTTAATAAATACATACATAAGTAATAAAAACCATAATCGGCCCCTCGGCCAAAACATAATTTGTATACATCCCCTCAGGTAAATAGAAATTCATAACCATCTCGTAGCTTAAAAACTTTCAGTGGAAGTAACAAAGCCAAATCAATGACTATATTCCGAACACATTATAAACTTCAGTTTAAAGGTAAGTTATTTAAAAATATTTGTTTAACATTTTCAATGGAGGCTCGGTCTAAAGATGAGTGAAAGAATTAATTAATCAACATATCCAATAGAAACTCACTTTAAAGAGTAGTGAAACCAGTAAGTTCATAAATAGGCCATTCAGGAAAAATATCACTCGTATATATATATAGCCACTCGAGCATGCCTCTCAGTCACTCATGACTCAACTAGTATCAATCAGTGCTCACACTAAGCACTCACACTTGATAGGTACCATATAATAATCGTTGTGGCATGCAGGCAATCCATATATCCCTGCCGCGTGTAGCCTGATCCGTATATATAGTCGATTGCGCTCACTGGGGGCTTGCAGACTCCCGGGGGGCTCCTACTGCCCAAGTGTTATATCGTTGTGGCGTGCAACTTGATCCAACAAATTCGCTGCGACGTGCAGCCCGCTACACACACACACACACACACACACACACACACACACACACACACACACACACATATATATATATATATATATATATATAGTTGCAGCGAGCAGCCCGATCTATAAATATATAATCCTCACAACCAAGCCCTCGGCCTCTCTCAGTCATTAACCTTCAATCAGACCCTCGGTCTATCTCGGTCAACAACCTCACAATTAGGCATTCGGCCTCTCTCAGCCATCAACCTCACAAGTTACTCGGACTATCAGTAAAACATGGCGTTCAACTCCAAATATCATTTATAGTATAAAAATTGAGTAAATAAGGCTAAGTTAGGAAATTACTAAAGTATAGCATGGCTGAGTAAAATTATTATGTAAAAATAGTGACGAAAAGTAGTAAAAGTCCCATAAGGGTCCAAAATAGTTGGCACGAGGCCAAAAAAATGGCATTTCGCCCAAAACATAGCAATGCTTCAAAACACGATGATATCAAAAAGTTTTCAATCAAATACGCGATTTAACAGTCGTATGGGACAGATCAAGTCACAATCTCCAGTGGTGCACGACTCTACGCTCGTCATCTAGCGTGTGCATCACCTCAAAGTAGCACACCGATGTGAAATTCGGGGTTTCAAACCCTCAGGACAGCATTTATAATAATTACTTACCTCGATCAGGTCCAAACTCTAGCCGTCAATGCCTTTGCTTCTCGACTCGGCATTCGAATGCTCCAAATCTAGCCAAAAGTAGATTCATACCATCAAAATAAGCTAAGGGAACGAAGCTCATTCGAAAATATCCAATTTATACCAACAATCCCCAAATTGGCCAAACTCGACCCCCTGGCCTACGTCTCAGAACCCGATAAAAATCACATCAATAAAATTCTTATCCTCTCACGAGTTCATACATACCAAGAACATCAATATCGAACACCAAATGCACATTCAAATTCTCAAACTTTTCTTCCATTTTTCCCAATTGCTACTCTAATTTCTCAAATTAAATGCTGAAATTCAAGACTAAATCATGGAATTAAACTAAAATATGAGTGAAGACTACTTACCCCAATAGCTCCACTAAAAATCACTTCAAATTTCTCGTTCTCCCTAGCTCTCCAATTATTTTTGTGATATTGGACTTAAACCCTCGATTTTGAACTTAAACATTCTGCCCAGATATTTTCTTCATCGCGAACGCGGCAGCACCCTCGCTTTTGCAAACCGCAAATAATTCCCAGCTCAATTTCCTCTTACGCGAACACAAACACTCCCTTGCGAACGCGATGCCTTACTCAACTCAGACTACGGGAAGGCGTTCCTTCAGTCGCAAACGCGATGCTTTAGGGCTTGGTGCCCAATTCTGCTTCACCCTTCTATGTGAACGCGGACCATTCCACGCGTTCTTGATGCACAATCAGAATCAACCTTCATGAACGCGGGACCAACATTGCAAACGCGAAGGGTAACTGGCCTTCCACACTCAATATCTTTTCGCGAACGGGAGGTCCATCTCGCAAATGCGAAGAGCAAAACTCTGCAATACTGATCAGAAGAAATCTGCAACTTTCAAAACATGAATTTGATCTGATTAACCACCCGAAACTCACCTGAGGACCTTGGGACCTCAACCAAACATTCTCACATATCCCATAACATCATTCAAACCTGTTCCAATCTTTGAAACGTTCAAGACAACATTAAAACACTAAATAACATCGGATTCAAGTCTAAGAGTTCCACAAACCTCCAAATTTCGCTTCCAGATAATCTGGAATTTTGCACGCACGTCACAAATGACACAACGAACCTACTCCAACTTCCGAAATTCTATTCCGACCCCTATATCAATATCTCACATATCAACCAGTAATCGCCAAAATTCAAATTTTGCATATTCAAACCTAACTATACTCGGGACCTCCAAAATACATTGTGGTCATGCTCCTAAGTCCCAAATCACCTAACGGAGCTAACCAAATCATAAAAATACAAATCCGATATCATATACAAACAAGTCAAAACTTGGTCAAACCTTTCAAATTTTTAACCTTCAAATGAGATTTGTCCTTCCAATTCCATTTAAATTACCCTGAAAATCAAAACCGACGATTTACTTAAGTCATAATACATCACACGGGGCTACTCATGCCCGAGAACTAGCGAACAAAGTGCAATAGCTCAAAATGAACAGTTGGATTATTACAAAGACATGCCATAAAAGTCTTCAGTCATTCAAGCGGTCATCATCCATAACCTTACCACCTTATATTTCATCCCCGTATGTCATGTTGAAAGAATTAGAAACACACTAAAAGAAAAATTAAATAGTTATAAAAATAAAAATATTTACAAAAAGAAATTGTACAAATAAAAGTAAAAGTTTATTCTACAAAAACAGCTAATTCTAAATCCCGAAAACAAAACAGAAAAATTATTTCGGTCAAACGCACACTCAAGTATTCGCGGTCGTCAAATAATAATGTTACTAAAAGTCGGATATCGAACCCACGAGAATTTGTGATTAACTTTTAACTAAATTAGACTATCCTAAATATCTAAACAAAATTAGACCTAGAAGTATATGACTCTAATCTAATTAAAATAAAAAGAAACAAATAATGAATTCTGAACAAAGGAAGAGCATGTTATTATATTATCAATGTAATGAAAATGATCTAGGGTTATTGCCTATCTAACATTCCTATTGTATTCTTCAATTGACTTGACTAACTTATTTTTCTAGTTTATGTTGAATATGTCAAAAGTTCCTCATCCCACATTGTTGGGGAACTTGTAATGGGGGAGGATTTCTCCCTATAAAATGAGGCCTAATGTTTAAGATTTAAATACACTTCTCATTTGCCTTCTCATCTATTTAAGGCATTTGTATATTCTCTCTTTAGTATTATTTCGCTTGTACTTTTGTAGTGGAATAAAATATTGGTTGTGTTCGAGGAGTAGGTAAATTTGGCTGAACCTCGTTAAACTCTGGTGTTCCTTTTATTGTTGTTTTATTGTCTTATTTATTATATAGTTGCTGCCATAATTTTTGGTATAGTAGTTGTGACTCATTCACACTATATACATATGGCTTCCGCAACAATTCGTATTAGAGCCAAGGTACTGTCTAAGTATGCTCTTTGGATTGCAGCCTAGTCTGATCTTCCACATCAGAAAAGATTTATCTTGGTAACTGAGTCAAGGTTCTGTCTGAGTATGCTCTATGGTTGCAGCCTGGTTTGATCTTCTACATCAGAAAGAAAATAATCTTGATTTGTGTCATCAGCAATTAAATAATATTTGTGTCAAAATGGGAGACAATAAACAATAAGAATCTACGTCAAGTGTCAGTAATGCGTCATCATTGGCATCCTCGCTTATGACAAGAATTGTATCAAATGCAAAATTTGCGGTAGAAAGTTTTGACGGGTCCGGACATTTTGGGATGTGGCAAGGCGAGGTTCTAGATGTCCTTTTTCAACAAGGGCTAGATCTGGCCATCGAAGAAAAGAAACTAGATGTGATGGGAGAAGAAGATTGGAAGATTCTCAACCGTGTTGCTTGCGGTACCATTCGATCCTACCTTGCTAGAGAGCAGAAATATCCATACACAAAGGAAAATTCTGCAAGTAGATTATGGAAAGCACTTGAGGATAATTTTTTTGAAGAAAAATAGTCAAAATAAATTGTACATGAAGAAGAGAGTGTTTCACTTCACCTATGCTCCTGGTACCACGATGAATGAACATATCACCAATTTCTATAAGTTGGTCACAGATTTGAAAATATGGATACAACTTATGATGACGGTGACTTGTCCATGATGTTGTTGGCATCACTTCCTAATGATTACGAGCACCTTGAAACTACTCTACTCCATGGAAATTATGAAGCTTCGCTCAGGGAAGTTAGTTCTGCTTTGTATAGCTATGAACAAAGGAAGCGAGAATAACAGAAGGGCGGAGAAGGAGAAGCACTGTTTGTGAGGGGTCGTCCTCAAAATCAAAAGAGGACAAATAAAGGAATACTAAGTCAAGATCTAAACCCAACAAATATGAATGTGCCTTTTGTCGAGAAAAGGGGCACTGGAAGAAAGACTGTCTGAGGTTGAAGAATAAGGCCAAACATAACAATGGAAAGGCCGTTATGGATTCAAATATACCTGATTGTGATGATTCATACTTCTCATCAGTTACAACAGAGTCATTAACATCAACAAACATATGGTTGATGGATTCGACTTGTAGCTATCATATGTGTCCTAACAGGGACTGGTTCGTGGAATTTCAAGAAGAAGAATATGGAGTCATCCACACAACAGATAATATCCCTCTTACCTCATATGGCATTGTTTCAATACGATTAAGGATCCATTATGGAATGATTCAAACATTAAAAGATGTTCGATATGTACCGGATTTGAAGAAGAAACTCATCTCTGTGGGAGCCCTAGAATCAAAAGGGTTTAAAATCGTTGCCGAAAATAGAGTAATGAAAATATGCTCTGGTGCACTAGTGGTAATGAAGGCTAATCGGAAGAACAATAACATGTACCGCTATCGTGGTAGTACAATTATTGGGACAACGACAATACGTACAGTGAGGACACAGGCAAAAGCAACCAGGCTATGGCACATTCGTTTGGGACATGCTAGAGGAAAATCCTTGAAAACTCTATCAGATCAAGGATTGTTGAAAGGAGTAAAGACTTTCAACTTGGAGTTTCGGGAGAATTGTGTCAAAGGGAAATAGACAATGGTTAAATTTGGTATAATGATCCATAATACGAGAGGCATTTTGGATTATGTACACTCTGATGTTTGGGGTCCTTCCAAAACACCTTCATTGGGTGGGAAACACTATTTTGTAACCTTTGTTGATGATTTTTCCTGAAGAGTATGGGTGTATACAATGAAGAGCAAAGATGAAATGTTGGGAATTTTTCTCAAATGGAAGACGGTGGTGGAGAATCAGACAGGCATGAGGATCAAGTGTATTCGCACAGACAAAGGAGGTAACTACAAAAATTGTGACGACCCAGAGGGCATCACCGTAATTCACCCTTTCCTTGTGTTTCTGAGGCCTTTAAAACCTCTTACTGGGTTGCCTTGATTTGCATGCGCAGTCCAGGCGCAAAGCCTGAAAATTATTATGTGAAAATATTTGAATTTCGTGTTAAAACTATGAATTTTGATACCAATATTGCTATGGTTGACTCTGGTCAACGTTTTGGGTAAACGAACCCGGACTAGTGATGTGAGGGTCCCGGAGGGTCCGTAATTAAATTTGGGACACGGGCGTATTCCTTGAATCGGAATCCGAGGTCCCAGGCCCGAGAAAACAATTTTTCAGTTTACTTGATTTCTGGTGATTAAGGAAAATGAATTAGGAAAATGAAACAAAAGGTAATGGTATCGGGCTCGTATTTTGGTTCTGACGCCGGTATAAGTAATAAATAATTGTTATCTATGAAGTTTCATTTGAATCGGACGTCGTTTGACGTGTTTCGTACATGAAAATGGAAATTTTGAGTTCCAAGTGTTAAAGAGTGAAATTATGATTTTGAGGTTTAGATATATGTAAATGGTGTTATTTTGGCGATTTGATTGTACGAGCAAGTTCGTAGGATGTTGTTAAGTCAGCGTGTGTGTTGGGTTATGAGCCCCGAGGGCTCGAGGATGATTCGGAGGTGGTTCGGGATGTTTTAATCTTAGGGAAAATATCAGGTTCAGGGTTGCAGGCACCAGTGCGGCCGGATACCATTTCCATGCGGTCCGCCTGGGAGCCGCGCGGCCGCATCACTTCTTATGCGGTCCGTCTGACTGGGTCTCCAAGGGTAGGTAACTCCTGGTCAACCAGCGCAGCCGCATACCAAATCTGTGCGGTCCGCACTGGGTAGGTTCAGAGAGCCTCATTTTTCTTCCCTCTCGGTGCGTCCGAGGTGCGTTTTTTGCGGTCCGCACCAGCCCATCCTAAAAGAATATAAATCCAAAATTTCAGCCATTTTTCCACCGTTCATAAATCCAAAACCTAAGAGGCGATTTTCTAAAGAACTTTTCTTCTCCAAATCAATTGGTAAGCAATTTCTAACCTAATTTTCCTGCTCCTTAACATCTTTTAACATAATTTCTACTTCAATCAAAGATTTTCAAAAATGGGAATTTGGGTAGAACTTAGGGTTGGAAGCCTTCGAGGTAAGTGTTTGATCTAACTTTGGCTTTAGGGAATAGGATTAGGTTGTTAATTGTTATGTGCTATGTGGAGTCGGTGTATAGGTATGGTGACGGTTACCTATGCCCGCGAGTCAAGGATGACCGTGTTGTCCTTTTTGTTATTAAAAATTGTGAAAGAAGTGAATAATTGAGATATATTCTTGTTATGAGAGCTATGAAGTGAAAGATGAGAAGTAAATGAACTAAAGCTGAGTTGTTGGTTAATTGTTTCCTTTGCCGGGACTTGTTGTTAAATTGTTTCCCTTGCCAGGATGGTTAGTTTTGTTTTTACTCCTTTTTCCCAATTTTTTATCATTGTTTGGGTAAGGGTGAGCGTAAAGCACGATGGGTGATACCGAGTAATTGGTGATTTCCTCTAGAAGATGGAGTGGTATATATTGATTTCCTATACAAGATGGAGTGGTATTTGTTGATTTCCTCCACAAGATGGAATGGTGATTTCCTCCGCAAGCTGGAGTGGTATATATTGATTTCCTCCACAGGATGGAGTTGTGATTTCCTCCACAAGATGGAGTGGTATTTATTGATTTCCTCCACAACATGGAGTGGTGATTTCCTCCACAACATGGAGTGGCACATACTGATTTCCTCCACAACATGGAGTGGTATTTATTGATTTCCTCCAAGAGATGGAGTGGTGTTATTGATCTGGTGAGGACGAGAGTAAAAGCACGATGGGTGGTGCTGTGCAAAGTTGTTTGATTGGTTTATCTTTTTGGTGTTCCTTATCCTGTGTCCCTTTTGTAGTTGTTGATTCATTGGTTTTATCTTATTTAAATGTTATCTATTCAGTTCCATCTCTTAATTGTGGAAGTTATAATTGAACTGCTATTTTCCCCAGCATGTCCCCTTCCCTTTTTATTGTTTAAATTCTTGTTTTCCTTTTCTGTTATCGTATATATATATATATATATATATATATATATATATATATATATATATATATATATATATATATATATATATACTCTTTATAGGTTGGTTATGGTAGGTCCGGTAAGCCTCGTCACTACCTCGCCGAGGTTAGGCCTGACACTTACCAGCACATGGGGTCGGTTGTGCTGATACTATGCTTCTCTGCCTTTTTGTGCACATGTCAGGACCCTGTTTACGGACCCCAGCTCGGAGCGGGAGTCATCCTTTATTCCAGAGGCTCTGAGGTAGTTCGCATGCGTTCGCGCGCCCCCGAGTCTCCCTTATTTATTTTCCTTTAGTTTGTTTAATTGTACTAAACAGACCGGTTATGTATTTTTGTTCAGACTATTATTTTAGTACTCTTATAGCAGTCCGTGAGATGTGACACCAGATACTAGGAGATATTGGCTATTAGTTTTCCGCATATTATTTTCGTTATTGTTATTAGAAGTCTTCCGCATGTTTAATTTAATTATGTTAGCATTTAACTTGTTTTAGATAAGATTCTGGAAATGATTAAAAAGATTGGCTTGCCTAGTTTCGACAGTAGGCTCCATCATGACTCCCGATGGTGGGTAAATCCGGGACGTGACAAGTTGGTATTAGAGCATTAGATTACTTGGGTCTCACAAATCACGGACAAGCCTGGTAGAGTCTGAGGAATTGGTACGGAGACGTCTATATTTATCCCCCAGAGGCTACTAAGTTAGGAAAGTTTTACTTTGTTCATTCTTATCATGCGATTCTATTTGTCAAGTATTGATTGTCGTTCTACTCTGTTCTGTCGTAGATGGCGAGAACACGTGCGTCTTCTTCTTCCGCGTAGCAACCCGAGCCCCTAGCAGCAGCTCCCGTGAGGGGCAGGGGCCGAAGCCGTGCTAGAGGCCGTGGCAAGGGCAGAGCTCAGCCCCAGGTAGCAGTTCCAGAGGTGGAGCCTCATATTGACTTCGATGAGGAGGTTCCATCTCCCCCAGCCCCAGTGGGCCCAGCTCAGGTCCCAGGAGAGGTGATGTTTTCTTTGGACCTTCAGGATGCTCTTGTATGTATAGCAGGCTTCATGGACAGTGTGGCCAGAGAAGGATTGCTGCCAGTAGCACCAGCCCCTTCTCAGGCTGGAGGAGGGCTCCAGACTCCTGCTACACGTAATCCGGAGCAGGTATCTCCCCAGACTCAGGTTCCCTTGGTCCATCCCACAGTGGCGGCTCAGACAGGTATTACAGCTCAGGCCGGAGATGGGTCGGCCATGTCTTCGGATGCTTTGTGGAGACTTGATCGGTTCTCCAAGATTTTCACTACCACTTTCAGCGGTGCTTCGTCGGAGGATCCCCAGGATTTTTTGTTTAGTTGTCATGAGATCCTCAGGACTGTGGGGATAGTGGAGACCAATGGGGTCAATTTTTGCACTTTCAGACTTGTGGGTTCCGCCAAGACTTGGTGGAGAGATTATTGTCTATCTAGAAGCTTTGACATGGGATCAGTTTGTAGAGTTATTTTTGGAGAAGTTTCTCCCCGTCACTCAGCGGGAGGCACTTCGCAGTCAGTTTGAGCATCTTCATCAGGGTTCTATGACAGTTACATAGTATGAGACCAGGTTTGTGGACTTGGCATGCCATGCAGTAGTGATACTCGCTACTGATCGGGAGAGGGTCCGGAGGTTCATTGGTGGATTAATTCAGCCCATTCGCCTACAGATGGTAGTGGGGGTCGGTAGTGATATTAATTTTTAGGAGGCGCCAATGCGGCCCATCGAGTGGAGGTGGCACTAGCTGTAGGAGGTAGTCAGGGTTCTGACATTCTGACAGATTTAGTGGTACCTCATCTGGAGGTAGAGGTTCTTATGATTGGGGCCATCCCCTGAGACCTTTCCAGTTGGAACTTCAGGTTTCTCATGGTACCCCAGGCGGTGGTAGTCATCAGCAGTATTCTGGCCAGCAGCTCTCCAGTTCACCATCAGCCCCCATCAGTGTGCCTCCACTTCAGAGCGTCAGGGGAGGACATACAGGTCGACAGGGCCAGCAGCCTTAGCAGCTGAGGGCATGTTATGGTTGTGGTGACCCAGTTCATATGGTCATGTATTTCCCTCGAGCTTCGAGTAGTTCTCAGCAGTAGGGTCCTCGTCCTGCGATTTAGGCACCAGGTGATCCACAGGCCGCCCAACCAGCTAGAGGCGGGGGTAGGGATCATAGAGGTGGAGGAGAGACCGTAGAGGTGGAGCCCGAACATCCAGGGGTAGGGGTCAGCTCGCATCAGATCGTCCCAGAGACACAGTTCAGGGAGGTAGGGGCCGGCCCCGTTGTTATGCATTGCCAGCCAGGCCGGAGGCCGGGTCATCTGATGTTGTGATTACAGGTACTATTCTGGTCATTGATAGGGGTGGCTCAGTATTATTTGATTTGGATCTACTTATTCTTATGTGTCATCCTATTTTCCACCCTATTTGATCATGCCTAGTGAGGCTCTAGATATTCCTGTATCTGTGACCACACCGGTTGGTGATTCGATAGTGGTCAACCAAGTGCATCACTCTTGTGTATTGGTATTTGAGGGCCTTAAGACCCATGTCGACCTATTGCTTTTAGACATGGTGGACTTTGATGTTATATTGGGGATGGATTGGTTGTCCCCGTATCATGCTATCTTGGATTGTCACTCCAAGACCGTGACTTTGGCCTTGCCAGACTTGCCCCAACTTGAGTGGAGAGAGTCCCCAAGTCATGCCACCCGTAGTGTTATTTCGTATGTCAAAGCTCGACGTATGGTCGAGAAGGGGTGCTTAGATTATTTGGCGTATGTTTGCGACTCCAGCGCAGAGGTTCCATCTAGCGACTCTGTTCTTATTGTTCAGGAGTTCCCCTAGGTTTTTCCTTCAGACCTGCCGGGTATGCCGCCCGACAGGGATATTGATTTTTGTATTGATCTGGCCCCGGGCACTCAGCCTATTTCTATTTCGTCGTATCGCATAGCCCCGCTAGAGTTGAAAGAGTTGAAAGAACAACTTCAAGATTTGCTTGATAAGGGTTTCATTAGACCCAGTATATCACCTTGGGGTGCGCCAGTGTTGTTTGTGAAGAAAAAGGACGGATCGATGAGGATGTGCATTGATTATCAGCATTTGAACAAGGAGACAATAAATAACAAGTGTCCACTGCCGAGGATTGACGATTTTTTTGACCAACTTCAGGGTGCTAAGGTGTTCTCGAAGATATATTTGAGGTCTGGTTATCATCAGTTGAGGGTTAGGGCGTATGATGTCCCTAAGATGGCTTTTCATACTCGGTATGGGCAATATGATTTTTTGGTCATGTCGTTTGGATTAACCAATGCCCTGGCAGCATTCATGGAGTTGATGAACCGAGTGTTTAGGCCTTACTTGGATCTATTTGTGATTGTATTCATTGATGATATCTTGGTGTACTCCCGCAGTCAGGAGGAGCATGAGCAGCACCTCAAAGTGGTTCTTCAGACTCTGAAGGATATTCAGTTGTACGCCATGTTCTCAAAGTGCGAGTTTTGGTTGAGATCAGTAGCATTTTTCGGGTCATGTTGTATCAGCAGAGGGTATTTAGGTGGACCTGAATAAGATAGAGGCAGTCAAGAATTGGCCTCGACCAGCTTCAACTACAGATATTCGGAGCTTCTTGGGGTTAGCTGGTTCCTACAGGCGTTTTGTGGAGGGGTTTTCATCCATCGCAGCCCCGATGACTAGATTGACTCAGAAGGGTGCCCAGTTCAGGTGGTCAGATGAGTGTGAGGCGAGCTTTCAGAAGCTCAAGACAGTCGTGACTACGGCGCCGGTATTGGTTTTGCCCACGGGATCTGGGCCTTATACTGTATATTGTGATGCTTCCCGCGTCGAACTTGGTGTAGTGTTGATGCAGAACGGCAAGGTCATAGCATATGCTTCAAGGCAATTGAAGATCCACAAGAAGAATTATCCAGTTCATGACTTAGAGTTGGCAGCAATTGTTCATGCCTTGAAGATCTGGAGGCATTATTAGTATGGTGTGACGTGTGAGGTGTACACGAATCACAAGAGCCTTCAGTACTTGTTCATGTAGAAAGAGTTGAATTTGAGACATCGGAGGTGGTTGGAGTTGTTGAAAGATTATGATGTTTATATTTTATACCACCTAGGGAAGGCCAATGTGGTGGCCGATGCATTGAGTAGAAAGTCTGCCAGCATGGGTAGTTTTGCATATATTTCGGTCAGCTAGAGACCACTTGCCTTGGATGTTCAGGCCTTGGCCTATAGATTTGTGAGATTGGATATTTCTGAGCCCAGCAGGGAGTTAGCTTGCACGATTGCTCGTTCGTCATAAATGAATCGTATCCGGGAGCGGCCGTTTGATGATCCCCATTCATCTGTTCTGACACGGTGCATAGGGGAGGTTTCAAGGAGATGACTCTGGGAGATGATGGCATATTGAGGTTGCAGGGGCGAGTTTGTGTGCCCAATGTTGATAGTATTCGAGAGTCGATCTTAGCGGAGGCACACAGCTCTCGGTACTCTATTCATCCGGGCACCGCAAAGATGTATCAGGATTTGAGACAACATTATTGGTGGCGTAGAATGAAGAAAGACATTGTTGCATACGTGTCTTGTTGTCTAAATTTTCAACAGGTTAAGTGTGAGCATCAGAGGCCTGGTGGGTTATTTTGGAGGATTGAGCTTCCCGAGTGGAAGTGGGAGACGATCACTATGGATTTTGTTACTGGCCTTCTGATGACTCGGAAGAAGTTTGATGCTATATGGATTATTGTTGATAGGCTGACTAAGTCAGTGCATTTCATCCCAGTTGCCACCACATATTCATCCGAGAGGTATGCAGATATTTATATCAGGGAGATCGTTCGCCTTCATGGGGTGCCCATATCTATTATTTTGGACCGGGATCCGCATTTTACTTCGCATTTCTGGAGAGTGGTGCAACATGAGTTGGGTACCCAGGTCCATTTGAGTACAGCATTTCACCCTCAGACGGACAATCAGTCCGATAGGACCATTCAGATTCTTGAGGATATGCTCCGAGCCTGCGTTATTGATTTTGGAGGCTCGTGGGACCAGTTTTTCCTGTTACTGGAGTTTGCCTACAACAATAGCTACCAGTCCAATATTCAGATGACTCCATATGAGGCATTGTATGGTAGGCGGCATCAGTCCCCAGTCGGATGGTTTGAGCCGGGAGAGGCTCGGTTATTGGGTACGGATTTTGAATAGGAGGCCTTGGATAAGGTCAAGATCATTTAGCATTGAATTCGGTCAGCTCATTCTAGGCAGAAGAGTGTTGCAGAGCGTAAGATCAGGGATGTTGCTTTCATGGTTGGTGAGCGAGTATTGCTCCGTGTGTCGCCTATGAAGGGCGTGATGAGGTTTGGGAAGAATGGAAAGCTTATCCCTAGGTATATTGGCCCATTTTAGATTCTTAACCGTGGGGGGAAGGTGGCTTATAGGCTTGCGTTGCCTCCTAGCATGTTAGCAGTGCATCCGGTTTTTCATGTATCCATACTTCGGAAGTATCACGGCGATCCCACCCACGTGTTAGATTTCAGTACGGTCCAATTGTACAAAGATCTGTCATATGAGGAGGAGCCGGTGGCTATTTTAGACCGACAGGTTTGACAGTTGAGGTCGCGGAGTTTTCCTTTGGTGCGTGTTCAGTGGAGAGGTCAGCCTCTTGAGGCATCGACCTGGGAGTCCGAGTCTGATATGCGGAGCTGTTATCCCCATCTATTCCCCGACTCAGGTACTTCCTTCTTTTGTCCGTTCGAGGACAAACGGTTTTTGTAGAGGTGGAGGATGTGACTACCCAAAGGATCATCACCGTAATTCTCCCTTTCCTTGTGTTTTTGAAGACTTGAAAACCTCTTATTGGGTTGCCTCGATTTGTGTGCGCATTCTGGGTGAGAAGCCTAAAAATTTTTATGTTAAAATATTTAAATTCCTTGTTAAAAACTATGAATTTTGATACCAATATTGCTATGGTTGACTTTGGTCAACGTTTTAGGTAAACGGATCTGGACCCCTGATCTGACAGTCTGGATGGTCCGTAATTAAATTTGAGACCCAGGAGTATTCCCGGAATCAGAATCCGAGGTCCCAGGCCCGAGAAAATAATTTTTTAGTTTAATTGATTTCTGTTAATGCTTGAGAAAAATGAATTAGAAAAATGAACCCAAAGGTAATGGTATCGGGCTCGTATTTTGGTTCCGACTCCGGTACAAGTTATAAATAATTGTTAAGCACTATCTGTGAAGCTTTATTTGAATCGGGCATATTTGACTTGTTTCGTACTTGAAAATGGAAATTTTGAGTTCCAAGTGTTAAAGAGTGAAATTGTGATTTTGAGGCTTAATTCTATGTAAATGGTGTTATTATGGCGATTTGATCGCATGAGTAAGTTCGTAGGATGTTGTTAATCGGCGTGTGTGTTGGGTTATGAGCCCCGAGGGCTCGGGGATGATTTGGAGGTGGTTCGGGATGTTTTAAACTTAGGGAAAATATCAGGTTCAGGGTTGCAGGAACAAGTGCGGCCGCATACCATTTCCATGTGGTCCGCCTGGGGGCCGCGCGGCTGCATCACTTCTTGTGCGGTCCTCCTGAATGGGACTCCGAGGGTAGGTTATTCCAGGTCAACCAGTGTGGACGCATACCAAATCTGTGCGGTCCGCACTGGGTAGGTTCAGAGAGCCTTATTTTTCTTCCCTCTCGGTGCGGCCGCGGTGCGTATTTGTGCGGTCTGCACCAGCCCATCGCAAAAGTATGTAAATCCGAAATTTCAGCCATTTTTTCACCGTTCACAAACCCAAAACCTATGAGGAGATTTTCTAAAGAACTTTTCTTCTCCAAATCAATTGATAAGCAGTTTCTAACCTAATTTTCTTACTCCTTAACATCTTTTAACATAATTTCTACTTCAATCAAAGATTTTCAAAAATGGGAATTAGGGGTTTTGGGTAGAACTTAGGCTTTCTATTATTTGAGCTTTTGGACCTCGATTTGAGGTCCGATTTCAATTCTAGTAATAGATATGAGCTCGTGGGGGGATGGGTAACTCGGTTTTGGTTCGAACCTCGAGTTTTGACCATGTGGGCCCGGGGGCATTTTGGGGATTTTGAGTAAAACTTTGGGAATTTCATTCTTGTGCATCCAAATTGATTTAACTAGCATTTGTTGATACATTTGAGTAAGTTGTGGTTAGATTCGACCGATTTTGAAGCAAATTCGAGGGGTAAAGCTATTCTAGAGGCGTGAGTTGAGTTGGAAGCCTTCGAGGTAAGTATTTGATCTAACTTTGGATTGAGGGAATAGGATTAGGTTGTTAATTTTTATGTGCTATGTGGAGTCGGTTTATAGGTATGGTGACGGTTACCTATGCGCTCTAGTCAAGCATGATCGTGTTGTCTTTTTTGCTATTTAAAATTGCGAAGGAAGTGAATAATTCAGATAAATTCTTGTTATGAGAGCTATGAAGTGAAAAATGAGAAGTAAATTAACTAAAGCTGAGTTGTTGTATATATATATATCTGTACAGGTTGGTTATGGTAGGTCCGGTTAACCTCGTCACTACCTCGTCGAGGTTAGGCCGGACACTTACCAGCATATGGGGTTGGTTGTGCTAATACTACGCTTCTGTGCCTTTTTTGTGCACAGGTCAGGATCCAATCTATAGACCGCATCTTTAGAGTGGGAGTCATCCTTCAGTCCAGAGGCTCTAAGGTAGTTTGCAGCCGTTCGCGGGCCCCCGAGTCTCCCTTATCTATTTTCCTTCAGTTTGTTTAATTGTACTAAATAGACCAGCTATGTATTTTTGTTCAGACTATTATTTTAGTATTCTTTTAGCAGTCTGTGAGCTGTGACACCAGATACTCAGTAGAGATTGGCTACTAGTTTTCCACATATTATTTTCGTTATTGTCATTAGAAGTCTTCCGCATGTTTAATTTAATTATGTTAGCTGTTAACTTGTTTTAGATCTAAGATTCTGGAAATGATTACAAAGATTGGTTGGCCTAGCTTTGACAGTAGGCACCATCACGACTCCCGATGGTGGGTAAATCCGGGTTGTGACAAAAATGATCATTTCAATTGTCGACGTCCGCTTTTTTCCAAAAAAAAAGCAAAATCGGACGATATTATGGACAAAACAACTCTCATTCCCGTTTACGAGTTGGGTTATGGAATTTGAAGAGTCGCCACCTAATGATTATAGTGCATTAGGACAATTTAATAAAAGGGTATTTTGAGAAGAAAACCAATGGTCGGGTAAGGGCTTGAGATTATCTCGAGGGGAAGGTGTTAGCCACCCCTCAAGATCTACTAGTGTGGTTCCCGGTCGTGTTAATTGTGACTTTATAAAGAGATGAAGCAAATAAGGTTCACATATATAACACTCACACAACTTGAAAATTTTTAAAGAAGAAGGAAGGACATAAATATAAAATAAAAGAAATGATTGATTTGAAGAAGCATTACTATAGGAGAACATTAAATAAAGCAAACAAAAGGAGAGAAATGGTCCTAGGTTTAACTACAATATGGATCATTCGATACAATATCACGCACACATTCCCAAAGAGGGGTCGCTTTATGATATTATCGCATCGTCATCATCTCCATATTATACCCTTCCCACCCCGTAAGGTTATTTAAGCGTGTGGATTAATACTTATTGCGTGCTATTACCCATCCCATCCTATAGATCCTAGAGGGCATTTTGGATAACTATTCCTATAAGGTAGGAACTAGGCTAAACCCTTACGTTTAAAGTCCAAAATACTAAGTGACATAAAAAACAAGTAGGACTTCATATAAGGGATCATATAAAGGCACATACAAATGCTCAAATATCCCTCCACCGCTAAACACATAATTAACACACCTCAATCACATTTAAAGTCTAAGGAAGGGAGAATTTAAAATGCTGGAGTGTTTAAAATAGAAGCTGAAAAGTTTTAAACAAAATCCAAAGAAAAGAGTCAGAAGAAAACGTTTAAAAGTAAGTAGATGTGTAACAGTTTAGGAATCGGGAGAAAAAAAATTGTTAACACACTCAAGAATATAAAGTAAAACAGTTTTCGGACAAGAGAGAACAGGTGTAAAATATTTAAGATTGCAGAAGTGTGAAAGAGAATGGTAAATATATTAGGTTTGAACTACAGTTTTAGAAAATTACATAAGATATAGTATTCAGATACGTTTAAGAAAATAGTAGTTCGATTCTGGACTGGAAAAACATATTTGCACATATGTGATTTATAAATAGGATGGAAGTTTCGTAGGAAAAATCAAGCGGACCTCAGAGAGGTAAAAAAACAAGTTTGGACAGTTTAAAGAGGTGGGATAACTTAAGCATGACTTAAGGAGATTTATCAATTTTATCCGGCCTAAGGCTTGCCTAGGTGTTGTTTTAAACCTAAGAGAAAGGTGGACATACATGTTTATTTCCAGTTTTACAGTTAACTAGGCTGGTGTTATTAGGCGGAATATACTAATGAAGCGTTCAACAATTGCAAATAAAACCCTAAGCACATGGTATCTAATGTACATAAGAATCCTAAAACATGGTATCTAAATGTATGAACTGGTGATTATTGACTGTTGTGATCATAAAATAACAAGATGAAAGTAAAGAGACATAGGAGAAGAATTTCTATTTGTGAGATGCATGTCCTACACATGGTTTCTATTGCACAAACAGATAAGTAAAATCCTATAAATACTTTTTCTACCCATCCCCCTTAGCTAAGCATGCATAACCCTCCCAATTTCACTATAAACCCCATTATTCTTTAAAATTAATTATAGACCAAGTAATTAAAAATACCACAGTGATTAAAAAAAGAGAAGAAGCTATTTTATAGGGAGCCTACAACCAGGCCCAAGATCTCTAACCTCACTTCTTTCGAATTTCACAACCATTACCAAGGCTTGGGTGCGGCAAAGATCCTTAAGTGTTAGTTTGAACCCTTAGCCAATACCAAGCACCCAAAATATCATAATTAGACAAGTGCAAGTGTGGAATTACCAGCCTTTTGCATCAAAGTTCAGTGGGTGCTCAGGGATCCCAAGGCAATACTTACACTAAGGGGGCAGAACCTAATTTCTAAGAGTAGTGAGATTGTGATAGAATTGAGAGAATTGAAAACAAATGAGAGACAGTTTGAGAAAACAGTTGAAAGAGTTGAAAGAGTTTAAGAAAACAATTGAAAGAGTTGAAAGAGTTCTTTTGTAATCATTTAGAAGCAAAGAGCCACACAAACAAGAGCAAGGGAAAGGGAACAAATAATTCATAAGCAAGGAGACTATTCACACAGGTGTAACACATCAAAGAGAAGTAATCAAACATGCTTCAAATAAAGAGTCTAGTTCTTACTGCACCAGACTCCAAACAGGGGTCAGGAAGAGGTTTAAGTGGCCAAGCAGGTCCTGAATACATACTAGTAGTGAACAGGAATGAGGAAAACATACAGGGGGATAGGGAAGGGGTAATGATCATGCTGAGTCAAGCTAGGCATATTAATTAACATAAGTGCATGCTAGTGGCAATAAGAACAACAGAGCCATAAGTAAAAGCACACAAGAAACAAGAAGAAATGCAAAACTAATAGGAGCATATTGTTTTGGAGGCTATAACTTAAAGAGGTGACATACCAGTTGAAGCTAATGTAACACAATAGTAGTGCGCTATTGTGCACAGAGAAGAGCAGTAGTGTGCAAAGAGTATGCAGAAATAAGAGCAGCAGTATGCAGAGAGAAGAGCAGCAGGGTGCAGAGAGGTAAGCAGCAGACAAACCAAAGATAATAATACAGTAGATCCCCAGTAGTAGAGTAAAAAACCCAAGATTACTCAATCTTGTCTTTCAGCCGATTGAGTAGCCAATATCCAATAGAAGAATGAGAGAGTTTGTATATAAAACAGTATCGAGTGTTTCTGAAAGAAAGTTTAGAGAGATTGTATTCGTGTCTGTGTATCAAGTGAGAAGAGAGGAGTAGTACTTATTGTTTTTGAAAAATAGTAGAGAATAGGGCAAAATGTACCTAATTATAGAACAATACCAATTTGAATCAATTGTATAAGTATAAGTAAAGAAAAGATAATTTTTTTAATTATGAACCACAACTACAACGTGGTTCAAGGCATAGCAACCTTGCTAGTTCCGAAATTTTGAGGCCCGCCTAGAAATGTTTCCCTAGTTTATTGGGATGGCGCTGTTGACGGCGGTGCTGAATGACTGAAAGAGGATTGACCTTAGAATATTGAGGGTCCTCCTCAAAATTCTGCCCCAGTTTACTGGGTCATGTTGTACCGAAATTGGCAAGCTGACTTTGGAATTTTGAGGGTCCTCCTCAAAATTCTACCACAGTTCCAAATGCGGGGAAAATGGAAATTTATTAAAGATGTGACCGAACCCATAGGCTGCCTATGTATCCTCTCTTAAATGGGAATCAGGTCAAGCATATTTCAAATTACATTATAAAGAAAAAGCATACTGATTAAATGTAGTATCTCTTCACTGCATCTGAATTGATCGGTTTTGGCAAGTTTGTCCATCCATATCTGCAAGAATAAGGGCTCTTCCAGTTAATACCCTGTGAACCATGTATGGACCTTGCCAGTTGGGAGAGAATTTCCCTTTGGCTTCATCTTGATGTGGGAATATCTTCTTTAACACCAGCTGTCTAGCTGTGAACTTCCTTGGTCGAACTCTCCTGTGGAAGGCTCAGGACATTCTTTTTTGATACAACTGACTGTGGTAAACCGCATTCATTCTCTTTCCATCTATAAGGTCTAACTGCTCGTAGCGACCCTTGACCCATTATGCGTCATCTACCTCAGCTTCTTGTATGATTCTCAAGGATGGAATTTCTACCTCGGAGGGAATTACCGCCTCTGTACCATAACCCAGCATGTACGGAGTTGCCCCGGTTGATGTACGAACTGTTGTAAGATAACCCAATAGAGTGAATGTCAACTTTTCATGCCACTATTTGTGCCTTTCGATCATTTTCCTTAGTATTTCTTGATGTTCTTGTTGGCTGCTTCCACGGCTCCATTCATCTGAGGTCTATAAGCCGTAGAATTTTTGTGCCTGATCTTGAAAGTTTCACACATCGCTTTCATCAAGTAGTTATTGAGATTGGAACCATTATCAGTGATGATAAACTCTGGAACACCGAACCGACAGACAATACGATCTCGAACAAAGTCTGCCACGACTTTCTTTGTTAATGCTTTGTATGATGCTACTTCAACCCATTTATTAAATTAATCAATTGCCACTAGGATGAACCTGTGTGCGTTTGACGCCGCTGGCTCAATCGGTCCAATAACATCCATTCCCTAGGCGGCGAATCGCTATGGTGAGCTCGTTGCAGTCAGCTCCTTCGGAGGTACCTTTATCATATTCGCATGTATCTGACAGCGCTGACACTTTCGGACATACTGAATGCAATCTGTTTCCATAGTCATCCAGAAATGTACTGCTCGGAGTATCTTCTTTGCTAGAACAAAACCGTTCATGTACGGCCCACGGGTCCCTGAGTGCACTTCCTCCAATAACTTGGTTACTTCTATCGCGTCGACACACCTTAATAGTCCAGAATCGGGAGTCCTCCTTACAGTATTCCTCCGCTGTGAAAGAAATTGTTGGACAACCTTTGAAGCGTGCACTTCTTAGTAGTGTTAGCAAGCTCTAGATATTCTCCTATTGTCAGGTACTCTTTGATGTCGTGGAACTAGGGTTTTCCGTCGGCTTCTTCCTCAACATGTGCAAAATATGCCGACTAATCATGAAATTTGACGTAGATGGGGTCAATGAAGTTCGTATCTGGATGTTGAATCATGGATGATAAAGTGGCAAGTGCATCTGCGACCTCATTCTGTATTCTTGGAACATGCTGGAATTCCATTTTTCTGAACCTCTTTCTCAACTCCTGTATGTGGTGCAGATTAGGGAGTATCTTGGAATTGTTTGTTGCCCATTCTTCTCGAACCTGGTGTATGAGTAGGTCTGAGTCTCCGATTACTAGCAGCTCCTGAATGTTCATGTCAATGTCCAGTTTAAGCCCCAAGATGCAAGCTTCGTACTCGGCCATATTATTGGTGCACGGGAACCTGAGCTTGGTAGATACCGGGTAATGTTGACCGGTTTCTGATACCAGGACTGCTCTGATGCCAACTCCTTTGAAATTTGCGGCTCCGTTGAAATACATCCTCCACCCGTCATAGGATTCTGCAATATCCTCTCCTATGAAAGATATTTCCTCATCGGGAAAATACGTCTTCAGTGGTTCATACTCCCCTCCTACAGGATTTTCTACGAGATGATCTGCCAAAGCATGTCCTTTAACTGCCTTCTGGGTGACATCGACAATGTCGAATTCACTCAACAAACTTTGCCACTTGGCGAGCTTGCCAGTGGGCATGGCTTCTGAAAAATATACTTTAGCGGATCCATTCTTGATATAAGGTAGGTAGTGTAAGCACATAAATAATGCCTCAACTTCTGAGCTATCCAGGTCAAAGCACAACAGGTGCGTTCTAGCAAGGAATACCGAGCCTTGTACAGGGTAAATTTCTTGGTGAGGTAGTAAATGGCTTGCTCCATTCTCCCCGCCTCATCATGTTGTCCCAGGAAACAACCAAATACTCCATCCAAAACAGTGAGATAGAGCAATAAGGGCTCCCAGGCTCGGGCGGAACCAAGACTGGAGGCGTAGACAAGTATTCTTTGATCATGTTAAAAGCCTTTTGACATTAATATCAGTCAATTTGGTGGCGGCATCCTTCTTCAGCATCTTGAAGATAGGTTCGCAGATGACGCTAGACTGAGCTATGGACCGACTGATATAGTTGAGTCTCCCCAGGAAACTTATTACCTCTTTCTTGCTCTTAGGCGGTGATAACTCCTGAATAGATTTAAACTTTGATGGATCCAGCTCTATTCCTTGGCTACTTATGATGAAACCCAATAACTTTCCCGCAGGGACCCCAAATGCACACTTGGCGGGATTCAGTTTCAAGTTATACCTCCTTAGTATGTTGAAAAACATTCGGAGGTCCTCCATGGGATCTGCAGCGTTCTTTGACTTAATGATTACATCGTCCACATATATCTCGATCTCTTTATGTATCATTTCATGAAAGAGGGTAGTCATGGACCTCATGTAAGTAGCTCCCGCATTCTTCAACTCGAACGACATCATTCTGTAGCAATACATTCCCCATAGCGTGATATATGTCGTTTTCTCTGCATCTTCTTTATCCATCCATATCTGATGGTACCCCGCAAAGCAATCGATGAATGACTGCAACTCATGTTTGTCGTGTTGTCGATCAGAATGTGTGTGTTTGGCAATGGGAAATCGTCTTTGGGACTGGCCCGGTTTAGACCCTGGTAGTCGACACAGAATCTAACTTTCCCATTCGTTTTCGGTACTGGCACAATGTTAGCTAACCAAGTTGGATACTCTACCACTTGAAGAACTCTGGCTTTGACCTGCTTGGTGACCTCTTCTTTGGTTTTTAAACTCATAGGCTTGAATTTTCTGAGCTTCTGCTTTACCGGCGGGCATGCAGGATCTGTCGGTAGCTTGTGAGCAACGATGGATGTGCTAAGACCAGCCATATCGTCATAAGACCATGCAAAGATATCCTCATACTCCTTTAAGAACTATGTATATTCCTCTTTTTCTGTCTGTGATAAGTGTACACGGATGCATGTTTCTTTGACATTCTATGTATCTCCCAAATTGATGTCCTCGGTTACATCCAAGTTGGACTTAGGCTGATTCTCAAAATTCTCGATCTCTCTGACAACCTCTTCTGGTATATCATCCTCCTCTGAGTCTATGTCGATTTGTTGCATAGCCTCGTTGCAAGTTACAGTTGTTGGTTCATCATCAAGATACGTAATAGTAATGCTGTGAAAATAAAGTGAATAGCAAAGAAAAGTAATGAATAGCGGGATATTTGATAAACTGAAAAAAATGCCTTTGATTAAATTCATAAATGTTCAAAACATCGGAGCTCTTTTGGAAAGTAAAGACAATGAGGAAAATAAAGAAAACAACTAAAACAGAGATGCATGATGCTTGTTCAGCCTTGCTACCCCGAAGGTTTCTGGCGATGGTGGTCCTCATTGACTAGTTGGTGAGGTGCTCCCCTTGGTTCACAGCCTGAATGGAAGGGACTTCCTCCCCTTCCTCCTTAAAAATCACACAAAAGTCCATGTCCTCCTCCAGAAACAGGTTCTTCATTACCGCAAGATCCTCGTCTTCTTCCGACCCGTACAGAGTATCGGCTAGTTGAAATGTCTGCTCCAACTGAGGTATCGGGCGTTCCAATGGGTAATATGGGCCACGCCATGGTGGTGACCTGTTTTTGAATTCCTGCCAAGTGTACTCGTACCCCGGTCCGAGGGTAATACCATGCTTCTTCAATTGGATAGGTTTGGTGATGCCCTGAAGATTCTTACCTAGCCCTTTCCCTGTTCATGCCCACTCCAATTAAGAATGATCTCTACCTTGTTACTCCACCATTTATCTTTGTCCACTGCATTGACTCGCTTAATATGACGATATGTTTCTCCCTCTATTATTCTTCTGCCTCTGATCATTGGAATGGTTTGGCGACTGTATATGGGGTTGCTACCGTCGCCATGGATGATTACTTCTTGATGGTTCCATTCGAATTTCACGGCCTGATGCAAGGTTGAAGCTACAGCCCCAGCGAATTCAGGGTCGTCCTAGCACTAGATTGTAAGATGCTGGTACGTCGATGACTTGGAAATCAACATCAAACCAAATAGTCCCCATTTGCAAACACAGGCTAATCTACCCGAGGGTGGACCTCTGAGAACCATCAAAAGCCTTAACGTTAATAGCCCCATATTTTATCTCATGCAATCTTTTGCCCAACTTCTTGAAGGTGATCAATGGACAGATGTTGAGGCTAGAACCTCCGTCGACTAGGATCCTAGTGATGAAATGATCCTTACATTGCACAATGATGTGTAGTGCTTTGTAATGAATGAAACCTTCAGGTGGTAATTCATCCTCATGGAAAGTGATCTTGTGACTTTACAATACCCTCCCTATCATGTTCACCATCTCTCCTCCTGTTATGTTGCTCGGGACTTAAGCCTTTCTCAATATCTTCATCAAGGCGTTCTTATGTTACTTGGAACTCTGCATTAACGCCAAGATGGAAATATGTGTCGGAGTCTTGTTTAGCTGTTAACAACCGAATATTCTTTAGCCTGTATCTTCCTCCAGAGATCATCAGGTCCTGTTTCGATGGGACATCCAGAGATCTGCTTGTTGGACTCAGCCAGGTGCTCTGATGTGTACACCTTGCCTGTTCTAGTCATACCCTGCGAGGAAATTGCTTCACCCGTGCGTGCTTTTCCTTTCCTTCTCGCCTCGGCTGTGTAGTCCCAGGGTATGGCATTTGACTGAAATGAGGTTATGTCTGACATGGTGACCGGAATGGGCACCCTTTGGGGCAACATAGCAACTTCAATTGGAGCGGGCGCCTTTGGAGTCCAAAACTCCACCTCAATTGGTTTTGGCACTTTTGCAGGAGGTGCTTCAATCTCAAATGGTACAAATATATTCACCACGTTCCCTCAGATGGCAAGATTTTTCACAATAATAGGATTAAGAGGGATTGCCGGTTTCTTGGGCTCATCTCCTTCAGATATCAAACTGATTGACGCATCGGGGTCCCAGTCATCCTCAACCTCAATCATGTGGATGCCTCCACCTTTATGGTCTAGTAGAGGGTTGTTACGAACATTAGGAGCAGGCTCTTTAGCTACAATGACTTTGTTGTCTATTAAGGTCTTAATTTTGTCCTTCAACGACCGGCACTCGTCGATGGTATGACCCTTCATCCCCGAATGGTATGTGCAGGTTTTATTTGGGTTGATCCATTGGGAAGGGTTTTCTGGGGTTACGGCTGGGATGGGTGTAACATATCCAGCATCTTAGAGCTTTTCATACAGCTGGTCAATGGGTTCAGCATGAGCAGTGTATTGTCTGGGCGGCTTGCCGCCAAAGTTTGGTCTTGGTCGTGGGATATTTTGTCGGGTAGGTGGTGATTGATAGTGAGGAGGTTGGGAGTTGAAAGTTTTGTATACGGGTGCGGGTTGGGAATATCCTGGCAAGGTAGGTTGATATGTTAATGATGGAGATGTTTGGTAGACGGGATTTGGATTTTGATAGGTAGGTGAAAGTGCTTGGTAATTTAGAGAGGGCTGATATGTGAGTGGAGTTGGAGGGTAGGGTTGATATTTCATGGGAGAGTGGTTTCTCTGCGCAGCTATTACGGAGTTTATGTCCTTTTTCTTCAATGTATCACCAGATTGCAATGCTTTGTTAGTGGCCTGCAACGCCTCAAGGTTAGTAACCATACCACTTCTGATCCCATCTTCAATCCTTTCTCCCATTTTGATGATATCAGCGAACTTCTACCCCTATATCAATATCAATGTATCGTAATACTGTGGGTCCTGAGCACGGACGAAAAATCAGTTCATTTGTTCTTCTTCCAAAGCCGGTCTAACCTTGGCAGCGTACGACCTCCAACGGGTAGCATACTCACGAAAGGTTTCGGTGGGCTTCTTCTTCAAACTCTGGATATAGAACACGTTCAACGCGTTCTCAGTGTTGAACCTGAAACAATCCATGAAACCGGACACCATATTTACCCAACTCGTCCACTTCTTCACATCATAGCTGATATACCAAGATAAAGCATCACCTTTCAAGCTCCTCATAAATAGTTTCATGCGGATCTTTTCATCTCTACCAACTCCCACTAACTTGTTACAATACATCCTGAGGTGAACGCTGGGATCAGCTGTACCATCAAACATTTCGAACTTAGGAGGTTTGTACCCCTCTGGGAGTTCGAAATCAGGTGGAACACAAAGGTCTTCATAATTTAGACCCTCTAAACCTTTATTACCTTCCACGCCTTGAACCTTTCTAGTCAGTTTCTTGAGTTCAGCAACCAAGTTGTGAATGAGTGAGTCTGATTCTGACACATCTGATATGGGTTGTGCATAGTATGGCACAGTATCCACAAATATAGGTATATCTTGATGATTTGGAGCATTTTGGGGCTCAGGAATGAGCGGTGGAGCATTATTGCGAGCTTGGGTTGGGGTGTTCTGTGGAGGTGCAGGGACCTGGTTGTTGACATCTGCAGCAGCAAGGGAGATGGACAAGCATGCCAAACTCCAGACCTGGTCTAGTTCCTCTCGGAACCTTGGAAAAGTTTGCTTCAAGTGAGCAACAGTTTCTTTGGTAATCGGGGTACCTTGGGAAGTTCCTTCAATTTCCTTTCTTGCTTCATTATCTCCCATCTTTCCTTTGTTCCTGTTTCTAGGAGGAGGAGGAAGAGGAGGAGGAGGAGGAGGCGGAGGAGGAGGAGGAGGAGGAGGAGGAGGACCCTTAGATCTTGTTGAGTATGTTGATGGTGCTAGAATGCACGAACTAACCTTTGGGGAGGGGAATAAAAAATAAAAGGTAAAAAGTTAGTGTGGATTTTGAGATAGAAAACATTGTTGTATTTAAACACGTTGTTGCAAGAATATAAGTTGTTTCCTATTTGGGTTCCTCGTTGTGCCCGAGGTAGGCCTAGCGACAGATATGATTTGGAGAACTAGTAACACCAAGTGCCTCATTTTGTCGATAGAAACTAGAACGAGTCAAAGCAGACTGAAATAAAAAGAGATTGTCACTAACGGGCAAGGGCCTTATTACATCAAGAAGGCAGTAAAAAATCCTAACTACTTGGTCCTATGAGGACCTTCCCCAAATTCGGTATCTTTGCCTCCCTCGTAAAAGTTTCATCAGCTCGCGCAGTCCCAGCAACAAGTAAGCTCGAGCCAAGTGCCCACCCTTGTTACCTTCAGCTTCCTGACTGTCGTTGATCCTTTTCAGAAACTTGCCTTCCAGCTCCACTAGACCCCGCTCCAAGTACCCTAAGCGCTTGTTTGCCCGGACAGCCATGTCCTTCCACTCATTGATTTTCTTCTCTTGGGGCTTTAGCATTTTCTGATGTTCACTTTCACACTCTTGCATCCGTTTGCGTAGCTGATTATACTTGACCTTTGCTACTGTCTCCTCATCAATAACTCTGTGACCATGGAAGAAACCTGTTTTTCCCAATCCAACATGATCATCTTCTAGCCACCTCGGATAAAACAGCACATGCCCCGCCTGATACCTGTCTGGATCCATGGATTCCTTTTCCAAAATGAGTTAGAATACCACATATGCTGAGCCCGACACCTGTATGGGCTATCATCATCTTGGAAGTCAGCCCTGTAGTGACTCATATTTTCCACACTTGGTATAATCTGATTTATTCCCACTTTTCTCATGACTCGGAGAGGGACATAAGGGTAAGTTCCTCTTAAGTCGATGAGTACAAGGAATGGTGCATCCCTAGACCGAATAATAAACTCTCCAGTTGGAAATCACTTGTACATACATTGTACATTCTCTTCTCTCAGATTCTCTAATAGTTCTACCCATCCACTAGCGTCTTCTGGGTGAGTAAACATATTCGACATGAAGTGCATTCGCTTTGGATGATGGAAAGCGATATGGTCATCCCAATCTCATCGTATGATCTCTTGTCTATAATCTCCTTTATGAAGATGTTCAATGAGCCAGAGTTGTAGTAGCAAATGGCACCCTTCAAAGTGCGGTTCCCCTTGTTGACATTATTCTAAGGCTCGGTACAGTTCGGCGAGGATCATGGGTGCTATGCTGAATGTATGCCCGTCGATACCTTCCATTATGGCTTTGGTTACCTTGTCTAGTCCCATGTGGATTCTAGCCTTCTTCATTGGAAAGACTATCATGCCTAGAAAACAGAACATGAATACAAAGGCTCTCCTATGCATGTGCCCCAAAGAGGTGAGGGCGAACTCGTCCATGTGAGTGCGGTAGGATTTGCTATGTCCAAACCTTTCATGAAGTCGAAGGATATGTAGGAGTCCTTGAGACTGGTTAGATTATGATCTTCTTGAGCCCCATCATTTTCAGCAACCCTCTACCTTTGCGGTTTTCCGGCATAAGCAACCCTGGGCTATCCCAAGGAATTCCGGCTAGACCCCCAATTTCTTCCAATAGCGGCGTCATTTCAATACCCCCAAAGCAGAAGACGGACGGTTCACTATCCCAAAACATAGTAGCAGCTTCCACAATCTTGTTATCCGGCCTAACTTCCAAAAGTGAAGGAATTTAGTTCTACAAATCAATGCACATAACATGAATGTCAATTTGGGTTTCGAGGAAACCCGATGGACTTTTGGCTTAGGCTGCCATAATGGGTCATTATGCGGACAACATAACTGACTCGTCTAAGTTTGACCATGATGCATGAACATTTAAAAAGAGTAAGCTTCTATTTTTGAAGTGCTAGACAAGGTACCCTTGAGCGGACAACTCAAGAGGGAAAGGCACGGAACCGTCGACTACACCGTTGATCGACTGGTTTTACCGCAAATATGCCTTTTCCAATTAAGGGGTTTGTAATAATGGAAGAGCGCAACCACTCATTATAAGCATTGATCTAGCATTTGTTTGGCATGAGTGGAAAATGATGTTTAAGGATGCAATTACAATAATGAAACAAGTACATGTAATTTGATGCTTCATACAATAATGATTAAAATAAATGCTCGGAATTTGAGACGAAATAAAGTAAGGTAATAAAGTAGTAAAACAGCTAAAGAAAAAGAAAGACAAGAAGAAACAAGTTAGTAATTTTGGAGAAATGATTAAAGCAATAAATAAAGGTAGTAAAGAAAGCAATAAAGCCACGAAACACGTAATGGTAAAAGCCTAAAAAGAAATCCCCGGCAGAGTCGCCATGCTGTCGACATCCCCTTTTTCAAAAAAAGTGAAATCGGGTTATCCGACATTATGGACAAAAACTCTCGTTCCCGTTTGGAAGTTGGGTTATGGAATTTGAAGAGTCGCCACCTAATGATTATAGTGCATTAGGACACTTTAGGAAGAGAATATTCTGAGAAGAAAACAAGAGTTCGGTAAGGGCTTGAGATTATATCGAGAGGAAGGTGTTAGGCACCCCTAAAGATCCACTAGTGTGGTTCCCGGCCGTGTTAATTGTGACTTTGTAAAGAGATGAAGCAAATAAGGTTCAGATATATAACATTCACACAACTTGAAAAATTTAATAGAAAAAGGAAGGACATAAATTTTAAATAAAAGAAAGGATAGATTTGAAGAATCATTACTGTAGGAGAACATTTAAATAAAGCAAATAAAATGAGAGAAAGGGTCCTAGGTTTAACTATAATATGAATCATTGAGACAATATCCCGCACACATTCCCAAAGAGGGGTCGCTTTATGATATTATCACATCGTCATCATCTCCGTATTCTACCCTTCCCACCCCGTAAGGTTTTAAGCATGTGGATTGGTCATGAATACTTATTGCGTGCTATTACCTGTTCCATCCTATATATCCTAGAGGGCATTTAGGATCATTATTACAATAAGGTAAGAACTAGGCTAATCCCTTAAGTTTAAAGGACAAAATACTAAGCGACATACAAAACAAGTAGGACTTCATACACGGGATAATATAAAGGCACATACAAAGGCTCAAATATCCCTCCACAACTAAACACATAATTAGCACGCTTCAATCACATTTAAAGTCTAAGGAAGGGAGAATTTAAAAGGGTGGAGTGTTTAAAATAGAAGCTGAAAAGTTGTAAACAAAATCTAAAGAAAAGAGTCGGACGAAAACATTTAGAAGTCAGTAGATGCGTAACAGTTTAGGAATCAGGAGAAAAAAAACTTGTTAACACACTCGAGAATATAAAGTAAAATAGTTTTCGGACAAGAGAGAACCGATGTAAAATATTTCAAGATTGCGGAAGTGTGAAAGAGAGTGGTAAATATATTAAGTTTGAACTACAGTTTAGAAAATTACAGAAGATATAGTATTCAGATAAGTTTAAGAAAATAGTAGTCCGGTTCTGGACTGAAAAACATATTTGCACAGATGTGATTTAAAAATATGATGAAAGTTTCGTAAGAAAAATCAAGCGGACCTCAGAGAGGTAAAAAACAAATTTGGACAGTTTAAAGGGGTGGTATAACATAAGCATGACTTAAGGCGATTAATCAATTTTATCCGGCCTAAGGTTTGCCTAGGCGTTGTTTTAACCCTAAGAGAAAGGTGGACATGCATGTTTATTTAGGCAGAATATACTAACGAAGTGTTCAACAATTGCAAATAAAACCCTAAGCACATGGTATCTAATGCACATAAGAATCCTAAAGCATGGTATCTAAATGTAGTAATTGGTGGATTATTGATTGTTGTGATAGCAAAAATAACAAGCTGAAAGTAAAAAGACCTAGGAGCGAAATTTCTATATGTGAGATGCTTGTCCTATACATGGTTTCTTTTGCACAAACAGATAAGTAAAATCGTATAAACGTGTTTTCTACCCATCCCCCTTAGCTTAGCATACATAACCCTCCCAATTTCACTATAAACCCCATTATTATTTACAAGTTATCACAGACCAAGTAATTAAAAATACAACAATGATAAAAGAAGAGAAGAAGTTATTCTATAGGGAGCCTACAGCCAGGCCCAAGATCTCCAACCTCACTTCTTTCGAGTTTGAAAGCAATTACCAAGGTTTGGGTGCGGCAAAGTTCCCTAAGGGTTCGTTTGAACCCCTGGCCAATACCTGTCACATCTCCTTTTTTGCTATACACCCCTGCAAAAGAGGCATAAAGGAGTTTTTCTACTTAAAGGACAATCGGAACGGGATTTGGTTAGTAAAGATTCAGATTCGCCACTTGGGAGATTAATGGTGTCCCAAATCACTTATTGAATCCCGAACCAAGGGAAAAGATGACTCTGTTCACAGTCTGCGAACCAGAAATCCGGATAAGAAATTTTGTTAACCCGGGAGAAGGTGATAGGTATTTCCGAGTTCCGTATGGTCGCTCAACTGTTGTATTTAGTTTTAACTGATTTTATTACATGAAAAACCTATGTGCCAATTTTTACTTCATACCACTTTTATTTAATATATATATATATATATATATATATATATATATATATATATATATATATATATTTACGAAGGTGAACATCGTCTAAAGTGTGTGTCGGATTGCGCCGCATCAAATGAACCCGCAATCCTAGACACACTCTATTCAGAATTTTAAGATTTGAATTTGGGCCGCATAAAATGCCCACCCGTATTTTGATACTACAAGGCCACCATTAATTGTGCAGTCACATATTCAACAGAATCACACATTCACAAAAATCGTCCAAATCATACAAGCTAAATCAAATACGAAACGATCCAAAACATTAGTGAGAAGAACAATATCGGAAAAGAAATGAACCTTGATTGCTGCGTGTTTTCACTATGAACAGTGAAGAATACTCTCAAGAAGCAAATCAAAACAAATGAATTACTTATGGCAACCTCGATGAATCCAGCCCCGGCAGACGAAACTCGAACGGCAATACCTCAACTCAGACACAACTCCACCGGTTGCAAACTGAAAACTCACCAGTGACGGAATCCATATGAGCCAACCCAAATGAACGTGCGAGCAGAAAAAAAACGTTAGAGATAGTCAAAGCTGCTAGATCTCATCGTTTCCAGTGATACAACAGTGAAAAGGAACAAGAGGACAGACGAGAAAACGCGAATGGCGTGACTGGGCAGTTGGTTTCAGTGATGGATGGGTCGTTGATGAGATACTTGTGAGGTGGTCTCTTGATGACGTGAGGGTCGTATGGTGTGAGGGTTACGCTGGACCGGGACTGCTGGTGACGAAGATGACTGGGTTCACGACGGACTGGTAGTTTGGTTGTTCTCCGATGGAGATGGTCGTGGAGGAGGGGTCGTGTGCGACAATGAGGGGTTCATTTTTCTCGCGTTCAGTGTCTTTAGGCTACAGGGTGGTCGACTGGTGGTGAACGGAGGCTACCATGGATATGGAGGGTTTTAGGCTTTTCATAGTGAGGAAGACTAAAGAAGGAGAAGTAGCGTATGGGTCTTTTGTTTTGCACTGTGCGGCTGAAGCTTGTATAATGTAGTCTAGGGTTTTTAATTATTGTATTGTGTATTTTGGGGCATGGGTCGGGTCATGGGAGGGTTTAGGCTGGGTAGGGGCTGATTTTGGGTTTATACTTGGGCTTAACCTCAATTGGGCCCAAATTGAATTTAAGACTAAGCCTTTTCAATTCCCTTTTCTCTTTTGTTTTCTTTTTCTTTCCTTAATTAATTAAATCCTAAATTAAATTCCTAAATCAATTCAGATTATAAAATTAGGCTAATTATCTAACTGTGTAAAAATGAATATTTTTTGTGATTTTTTATTAATAACACAATTAACTCAAGGCAATTAATTCCTAAATGCAAATTCAACCTAAGGTGGCATGAAATTAAAATGTGACACTTTTTATGGTTTTTCAATGATTTTAAGAAAATATTAAAAATTGCATGAAATGCAACCAAATAAATAAAAACACCTAAAACCCAATTAAAATTATTTTTATTTATTTTTAGGAGTTGTCTTCGTGTAGGGCAAAAATCACATGCTTACAATACCAAGCACCCAAAATATCATAATTAGACAAGTGCAAGTATAGAATTGCCAGCCTTGTGCATCAAAGTTCAGTGGATGCTCAGGGCTCCCAAGGTAATGCTTACACTAAGGGGGCAGAACCTAATTTCTAAGAGTAGTGAGATTGTGATAGAATTGAAAACAGTTGAGAGACGTTTTGAGAAAAGAGTTGAAAGAGTTGAAAGAGTTTAAGAAAACAGTTGAAAGAGTTGCAAGAGTTCTTTTGAAATCATTTAGACTGGCCAGTTTTGGGAAGAAAAAAAGCCACACAAACAAGGGCAAGGGAAAGGAAACAAATAATTCATAAGAAAGGAGACTATCACACAGGTGTAACACATCAAAAAGAAGCAATCAAACATGCTTCAAATAAAGAGTCCAATTCTTACTGCACCAGACTCCAAACAGGGGCAATCTCAGGAAGAGGTTTAAGTTGCCAAGTAGGACCTGAATACATGCTAGTAGTGAACAGGAATGAGGAAAACATACAGTGGGATAGGGAATGGGGTAATGATCATACTGAGTCAGGCTAGGCATATTAATTAACATAAGTGCATGCTAGTGGCAATAAGAACAACATAACCATACGTAAAAGCACACAAGAAACAAGAGGAAGTGCAAAAGTGATAGGAGCATATTGTTCTAGACGCTATAACTTAAAGAGGTGACATACTAGTTGAAGTTAATGTAACACAGTAGTAGTGAGCAATAGTGCACAGAGAATAGCAGTAGTGTGCAAGGAGTATGCAGAGAGAAAAGCATCAGTGTGCAGAGAGTGTGCAGATAGTGTGCAGAGAGAAGAGCAGCAGGGTGCAGAGAGGTAAGCAGCAGACAAACCAAAGCAAACAATATAGTAGATCCCCAGTAGTAGAGTAAAACAGCCAAGATTAATCAATCTTGGCTTTCAGCCGATTAAGTAGCCAATATCGAATAGAAGAATGATACAGTTTGTATAGAAAACAGTATAGAGAGAGCACTGAGTGTTCCTGAAGAAAGTTTAGGGAGATTGTATTCGTGTATGTGTGTCAAGTGAGAAGAGAGGAGTAGTACTTATAGTTTTTGAAAAATAATAGAGAATAGGGTAACATGTACCTAATTATAGAATAGTATCAATTTGAATCAATCACAGGACCTTAATTCAAATTAATATGGGATTCATGATTAGAATGGGAATGTAGCTATATCATATTAGGAAAGAATCAATCAGACAATTAATTACACCATAGTAAAGTAGTAGGCCTGTAGTATTTAATAGAGACCATATACATAATACTCGAATAAAGAAAACATATACTGAATATTGACAAAAATATTTAAGAGCACAAATATGGTAAGAATATTAAATTAACTCTGAAATTAGTCAAAGAATCACGGACGAGACTAAAATCAGAGGGAATTAGTGCTAATTATAGAGAGCATTTCACAAGCAAGGAAATAATTCAAGAAATCAGTGTAAGAACCTTTAAGGGAAACGCATACATATTAGGAATTCAAAGAGATGCACAGAATCATTCGAATAACAATTATACCTATAAACACAATAGGCGTGAAAAATCAGAGAACATTGTGCAAGAAATCATAGAAGAGTAGAGGGTTGGAACCCTAGTAAAAAAGTTTAAAGCATGGAACTCAGAAACAAACATGCTCGTAACAAAAACAAACATATAATACATGCATACATAATACTCAAAGGAAGCAGAAGATGTAGTGACCTTGAAAGGGGGTCGGAAACCCTAGCAAGAAAAATTAAAGCATGGAACCCAGGTTAACAAGAAAACCAAACAAACAAGTAAAAGAAACAAACACAAACAAACATATAGTACTCAGAAAGAGCAGAAGAAGCGATTTTAAAGAAGGGGGTCAGAAACCCTAATTTGAAAATAGAAGAAACCATCTGAAATTTGAAATAATCTGAGACACTAAGTAAGAAATAGAGTAGAAAACAAAATCAAACTGAGAATTGTTTTTAAAAGAGCAGAGATTAAAGAGTCGAGTAGAAAAATTAGGGTTTGCAAACAAATTAGGGAAAACGAAGAACCTGACCATGAAACTCGTATATAATGCCATAGAAGGCATCATCGGACAAAAACCACCGGAGAAAAGCCGGCGAAGGACTCAAGCAAAGCCTTCAACGACCGTCTTCATTGGCGGAGGTCTTTGGGCTTCGAGCTTCAGAGGGAAACAACGATGATGAGGGTTCCATGGCGACTGGAGATCGAGAGAAGTGAGAGAGGGGTATGGTCGGAGAGGCGATGAGTTTCATTGGAGAAGAAAGAACCAGAAGATTCTAGAGAGAAGGGGGAGTGTTTGTTAGAGAGAGAGAGAGAGAGAGAGAGAGAGAGAGAGAGACGGTCTGAGTGAATGAGGGTTTGGGGAGGGGTCGTTCAATTTAATTAAGGTAATAGGATCTGGGCCGTTGATCTTATTTGATCAACGACTCGGATTAAATCAGAGGCGGGTCGGGTAAAATTAACGGGTATGTGTTATTGAAATTGGATTTTAAATTGGACTGAAATAGGGGGTTGAATTTGGGCTATATCTTAAATAAAATCTGGCAATAGTTTAAATAGCCAATTTTCCCCAATTAATTTTATAAAATAGTTTAAAGGCTAAATTGAAAGCGTGGAACTACTAAATAACCTATAAATATTAATTTAAAATATTAAAAATACTTTTATAATTATAAAACATAGCAAATTGCAAAATAGGCCACAGTTGCAATTTTGTGTAATTGTCTTTACAATTCTAAATAAATTTGTAAGAAATGTGAAAAAATTACATAAATTATATTTTGTTGTAAATATGGGAGAGAAGCACATTATTCACTAAAATAATAATTTGAAAAATAATTTTGGCCTTTATACTGTCGAAAATAGTCATTAAATTGATTTTAAGAGATCTCAAAAATTAAAGAAAAATGCCAAAGTTCCCCAGCTTGCTTATATATGCATACATATACTATTTTGAAAGTATTTTGGTGCAAAAAATATATAGAAAACAATTGCGTATCAACATCAATAAGGTCTGTGAAAATGATGGCATCGTCCGCCACTTCACTGTCAGACATATACCACAACATAATGGAGTGGCAGAACGCATGAACCGGACCTTGCTGGAGAAGGTACGGTGTATGTTATCCAATGCTGGCTTGGGCAAAGAATTTTGGGCTGAGGCAATAAAATATGCATGCCACCTCATTAATCGTCTACCATCTGCTGCTATTAATGGCAAGACACCGTTTGAATAATGGTATGGAAAGCCTGCTGTAAATTACGACTCTTTGCACGTGTTTGGCTCCACTGCATATTATCATGTGACAGAGTCAAAATTGGATCCAAGGGCAAAGAAGGCTATTGTTGTGGGGATTACTTCTAGAGTCAAAGGATATCGCTTATGTTTTCCTATGACAAAGAAAGTATTATTCAGTAGGGATGTTACCTTTGATGAATCTGCTATGGTAAATAAGGCAACAAGAGAAGATACCAAGCAAGATGATGGTGCATCTAAGTAGGTGGAGTTTAAGGGAAAATTTATTTTTCCTACACAAGAAGCAGATGAGGAAACAAATGAAGATTATTCTCTAGAAGGAGAGCTAGTAGAGGAGATTCCAACTCATGAACCTTAACAACAACTTCAATCAATAGAAACTAACAGGCCAAAAAGGACAATAACAAAACGAGTTTGTCTCATAGAGACAATTGCTTGTGCGACCGCAATTGTAGCTGATGATGTTCCTACCACTTATAAAGACGTAATCCAAAGTTCAGAAGAAGATAAGTAGAGGATTGCCATGAATGATGAAAAATAGTCCCTTCATGAGAATCATACATGGAGATTGGCCAATCTCCCGAAGGGAAAGAAAGCAATTCGGTGCAAATGGGTATTTGCAAAGAAGGAAGTATTTCCTAACCAAGTAGATGTTCGCTACAAAGAAAGATTGGTGGCCAAAGGATAAGCTCAAAAGGAGGGAATTGATTACAATGAAGTGTTTTCTCCAGTGGTAAAACATTCCTCCATTCGAATTATGTTGGCTTTGGTAGCACAGTTGGATTGAGAACTAGTTCAGATGCGTTTTTACATGGAATCTTGGAGGAGGAAATCTACATGACTCAGCCAGAAGGATTCAAAGTTGCTGGAAAAGAAAATATGGTGGGCAAACTTGAAAAATCATTGTACGGTTTGAAACAATCTTCTAGACAATGGTACAAGAAATTTGACAAGTTTATGTTGCAGCAAGGGTACAAGAGAAGCAAATACGATCATTGTGTGTATTTGCACAAGCTTAGAGATAGTTCCTTTATATATCTTCTCCTATATGTTGATGATATGTTGATAGCTTCCAAGAATTCGGAAGAAATTGATAAGTTGAAGATTCAACTGAAGAAGGAGTTCGAGATGAAGGATTTGGGTGAGGCAAAGAAAATTCTTGGCATGGAGATAATAAGAGATAGACGTTCAAAGAAACTCTGTTTATCTCAAAAAGAATATTTGAACAGAGTACTACAACGCTTTGGCATAGATGACAAGACTAAGCCAGTTAGCACTCCACTATCTCCCCATTTTAAGCTGAGTACTAATATGTCGCCAATAGATGAAGCTGAACGAGAGTATATGTCAAAGGTACCATATACAAATGATGTTGGTAGCTTGATGTATGCAATGGTCTGTACGAGACCTGACATTTCACAAGATGTTGGAGTTATTAGCAGATATAGGTATAATCCAGGAAAGAGCATTGGCAAGCTATGAAGTGGATTCTAAGGTATATTCATAATACTGTAGATGTTGGGTTAGTTTTTGAGCAGGAATCAGTCTGTAGTTGGATATTGTGACTCAGATTTTGGGGGTAATCTGGACAAACGAAGATCAACTACTGGTTATGTGTTTACTTAGTCTACTTTGCAGTCAATAGTTGCTTTGTCTACAACAGATACCGAGTACATGGCTATTATAGAGGCTGTGAAGAAGGCAATTTGGCTTCAAGGATTGCTAAAGGAGCTTGGTGTTGAACAAAAGGGTATCACAATTTTTTGTGATAGTCAAAGTGCTATTCAATTAGCGAAGAACCAAGTTTATCATGCAAGGATGAAGCACATTGATGTTCGGTATCATTTCATACGAGAAATCATAGAAGAAGGTGGAGTCACGTTGAAGAAAATTCATACTACGGAGAATCCTGCTGATATGCTAACAAAAGTGGTGATTGCGATCAAGTTTCAACATTGTTTGGATTTGATCAACATTGTTGAATACTGAAGATTGAAGATGTACACAACAAAAATTTGTTACTGAGAGAAAATTGAAGATGTGAAATTTTGCCAAGGTGGAGATTTGTTGAATATGTCAAAAGTTCCTCATCCCACATCGGTGGGGAACTTGTAATGGGGGAGAATTTCTCCCTATAAAATAAGACCTAATGTTTAGGATTTAAATACACTTCTCATTTGCCTTCTCATCTGTATAAGGCATTTGTATCTTCGCTCTTTAGTATTATTTCACTTGTATTTTTGGAGTGGGATAAAATATTGGTTGTGTCCGAGGAGTAGGCAAAGTTGGCCGAACCTCATTAAATTTTGGTGTTCCTTTTATTGTTGCTTTATTGTCTTATTTATTATTTAGTGGCTGCCATAATTTTTGATGTAGTAGTTGTGACTTATTCACACTATATACATATGGCTTCCGCAACAGTTTAATGGTTGACGGGTAAATATTTCTCATAAGAATCTGTAGGGTTCTTACTTGCCTATTCAGGCTAACCTAATACCTATATGTCTATGGAATTAGAACTAAGAAGGACGTATTTATAATTCATGTACATCAACCAAGCAAAGCAATTAGGTGCATGCCTATCCTAACTGTGAATTCATTCCCTAATGCCCAGGTTCAAGAACTTGCTCTACTCAATCCTATATGCAATCTAGAGTTCTCACTTTCAAGTCCAACTTTAGATTCATAGATAGTATTCAATTGGTGCTCAAGAAATCAAATAATTAAATTCATGATTGAATAAATAAACTAATATGATAATCAAGAAACCAAAATAAATATCCAAATAACAGTAGTTATGAAGGAACCACAGTCCTAGAATGAGAAGTGTAGCCCTTGGGTCAAAAGTTCCTCTAAAAAAACATTCCACCTCCCTCCAAAATAGGTTTAGGACCTTTTTTTTTACAAGTTGGGGGTGTGTAAGGCCGAATAACCTTATTCGGCGCGAAATAGGAGATTTCCCGTCATCCAGTGCCCAGGGTAGCGTGGGGCGCTAGAAAATTTATCTATAAACGGTGTCACGTGTAGTGCTCCACGCTACCCAAGGCGCTGCACTGGCCAATTTTTGTTTTTGTTCCCATTCTGCTTCAAATCGTGCACTGTCATCCCATATTGTCTCCGGGTGACTTCTACACATAAAATTGTTACAAATTAGAATAAATCATTACATTACACATCCAAATTTCATAAAGTACGAGTAAAATGTGAGGTAACATGCATCTAAATATACATACTTTAAGCCGAATATCACCACCTATTAGAAATAAACTAATCATCTTTGATTTCTTCCGGCGACAGTCCACATTTCATATTCAATCGCTTGAGTTCTCATAATATTTTAAACATGCTTAAAGAGAGTTAAAAAAAGAAAAATTAAACGACGACCTACTTAAATTAGAATCATTCCAACTATTATTTTGAATGCATGTTGTTAGAATATTAAGAAAGAAAAGGTAAAAATTAGAAATTTAAGATTTCTCATCAATTCATGATCATCGCTGATCATGACTAAACAGAAATAATATAGCGAATTCATATTTCATAAACGTTATAAGCATACATAAATACATAACATTTTTCACCAGTATAGATACCGAAAAACAAACAGAAATCTCCTGCCTCGACTTTTTGGTAAATTATTCTTTTAGGTTTGGTATCACTACTTCTTTCTTTATTTTCTCCAACCTCCAAAATCCTGCAGGCTTGCACCCAACACAATTACTTTATATATACATGTAATCAGTTAGGTGGTTTATAACAGCAACCAACGTCCACCCTAGGAGGGTTGAATACCTACCCTACTCCTTAAATGAATTTAACAAATAATACAGATTAAAAAAGTAAATACAGATTAAAAAGACATTCTTAACAAATCATTCTTGGTACTGTGGGAATCAAATTAAATATAATAACCCAAATGAGAAGGTCGTCTTCAGTTATAATCATTAATAATTGCGCCTGTGGCATGCTAGATTCTTCACGATCACGCCTTCTACCTAAATTCTATTTCTATATAGTATATGCATGAATTATGTTTCTGTTTAGATAATTGGAATATAGATTGTCAATTTTGTGTATTTTGTTTAATGATTGATGGTAAGCAACCCCATTTCTAACCGAGAGGTTGTGAGTTCGAGTCTTCCCAAGAATAAAGTGAGAAGTTTTTGGAGGGAAGGATGTCGGGTTTCTATTTGGAAATAGTCCTTCTACCCCAGGGTAAGGATAAAATCTATGTACACACTACCCTGCTCAAACCCATTAAATGAGATTATAATAGATTTTTGTTCTTGTTTAATGATAAGATTGTAGAACCCCACGTAAAATTCGTGTCGTATTCGTTACGAAGTTGATAAAGACATCAGCTTTTCCATTTGTCTGTTTAGTCCGATAATTAGAACCCGTTTGTCCATAAATATTTTTTCCCTTTTTACGAATTATTTTTTAAAAATATATTTGTTCATGAAATTTTATAAATTTTTTGAAAATTTTTCGAAAATGAGTTTTTTTTACAAATTTTAAGAAATTTTTCTTTCCCCACCCACAAAACTGCAACATTTTTTCAAGTAAAATGCTTATTCAAACATAATTTCAAATTCTAAATATCATTTTTCAACTTAACTCCAACTACTAATTTTTAAAAAATATACATAATTTTTATGCTCAAACGCCTACGTTTTCACAATTCTAAATTTGAAGGGCCAAAATAAAGGTGCATAAAAACTACGTTACAGAATCAAAATTCAAAACAAACAATTGGTCAATTTTAAACTTAAACACCCCATTTACGTTATAAAGAGGAGAGTATCAGCTGCAGAAGAAAGATTTTCATCAAGGATATTAAAAAAATTTAAAAAAGCAAACATGCTAATAAATTTAGAGGTATATATATATATATATATATATATAAAACCTTACAATTTTCAACGATAATATAATTTTCGATGATATATCCCTTTTGTCAACCTAACTCCCCTCTGGCTGAAACTTAAACGGAATAAACTTATGTAATTAGATTATTGTTGTCCACTTTGGTTGGGATCTAAGTTGATCAATTTATAACAGATACAAGAACGAGATTTGTTTGATTTAAAAGACTTCTGGACCTCTTTAATAGGGAAAAGGCGAGAACACAAATGAACTTTATTAATTCTAGCAAAATGCTTTTGTAGAAAAGCACAAAAGTATGAGTCATTCTGATGGTATTTTGCAGCTTTTAATTACTTTATTCCCTTGGCATGCCAATTTTAAAATATCCTTGATCTGCATCCACCAATCAAATCTTCACTGTGTTTCATTTCTTTCTTTCTATCAATGTGTATACATATATTGTATAAATTCTCTCAAAAAAAAAAAAATATATATATATATATATATATATATATATATATAAAAATAATTCTTTCATTCATTTATTTAAGTAAAAACATGTATATGGATTTTATCATTTTATCTAGGATGAAGGATTTTCTAAGATGCTCTAAGAGCCCGTTTAGCTTAGCTGATTTAGAGTAACTGATAAAAATTAGGTGCTGAAAAACACTTTTAAGTGCTGAAGTTGATTTTAAAAAAAGCAGTTACGTGTCTGAATAAAAGTACTGAAATTAATCATTAGGAGCTGAAGAACTGGGTGGGTATACAGAAGTTTTGTTTTAAAAAGAAGTATTTTAGGGATAGAATAGTAAAAATTTTAGTCAAACTTAAAGTGCTTATAAGCTGAAATTTGATAAGTTGGGGTAGACCAACTTATGACATTTGTCTTATTTTTGGTTTATAAGCACTTTTAATTTTACCAAACACGTAGATAAACCAAAAAGTGTTTATAAGTCAGTTTGACCATCTTATAAGCTTAACCAAACGCCCTCTGAGAACCTGGCCTAGTAATTAGTAAAATGGTTAAAATTCATAAGGTATTAGAATTTTAATCTCAGCAATAACAAAAATACTAGGTGAAATATTCCCATATGTTTAAATCTTGATCGCTAGAGTTATTTGATACTTTTAATATAGATATATAACTAGCAGGAAACTACAACAACAACATGCCAGTAAAATTCTACTAGTGAATTTGAGGAGAATAGAGTGTACCCAAACCTTATCCTGAAAAGAAAAGTTATTTTCAAAATTAGCAGCAAACTATGTTATTAAAAAAATATTTTCTTAAGATAATGCTAACATTATTACAAGGCAACAGAAAAATTATCATGACATCATTATTTCTTGTGCTTAAAATGTTGATCATCACAAATATTTTTTTCTTTTCCAAGCTCTGCTCACGAAATAATTAATTTCCATTAACTACCAAAAGCACAACATAACATCATCATTAGTACCTTGTTCTGTCATTTGTTGTTTCCTCTTTGCTCTCTCTGATCTTAGGCACTTTAACATTCATCTTCTAAATTTTCTCCATTTAAAACAATAAAGGGGTAAACTATGAGCTATAAAGCTACTCTCTCCATTCCACTTAAAGTGATTCTCGATTCTCTTTGTGTTCTATAATATTTGATATTTTCAGATATTAAAAAGAAATTAATTTTTTTATTTCCAAAATTACCTTTGGAGTAAAGAGCTTAGGAGTAGTTTCTTATATTTTCAACAAAATAAATTAAAATTAATATGATCAATTTTATTATTAAGTAATGCTAAAACGTGAATTCTTTAATATGTGTAACAAAAATCCAAAAAAATTCATTGAAAGTGGTCCGGAAAGAATACTATCATAGATGCTTCATTAATTATCAATCCTAGCATCAAGCCGTTTAAATTAATTGTGGCCTAATAAATATGTAGATTACGTGTTTCCTTTTTTATATTGACAGGATAGTCGAGTGTATTATTGGTTTAAAAGAAGCCAAAATTACAAAACTGTTATAAATACACTTCTATTTAAGGTGAATGTCTTTAATTAGAGAGATTCTAGAGTCCTATTATTGGTAGCTAAATCATCCTCCTCCCTATAAATAGAGGTACCCTCTACCATTGTAAATCATCCCTAACATTCTCTAAGTATCAATAAGAAGAACTATCTCTACTCTTCTCTCTATTGCTCTTGTTCTTGAATTATTGTTCTTGTTTTTATATTATTTCATAACACGTTATCAGCACGAGACGCTACCGTCTCAAGAACCGTTCTCGAAAAATCTAAGGTATTTCCCTCTTCCTAATTTAATTTTCGATTATGTCTGACATTACGAAAAGAAAGTTCGTTGCCCTTGAAATTTCGGGCAAGAACTATATGACATGGGTGTTGGATGCTGAAATCCACTTAGATGCTATGGGTCTCGGAGACACCATTAAAGATAGAGAAAAAGCATCGACCCAAGACTGTGCGAAGGCCTTGATTTTCTTGCGCCATCACCTTGATGAAGGTTTGAAGATTGAATATCTCACCGTCAAGGATCCACTCATCTTGTGGAACGGCTTAAAGGAGAGATATGACAACTTGAAGTTGGTCACTCTGCCACAAGCACGATATGATTGGGCTCATCTGAGGCTCCAGGACTTTAAGTCCGTTTCTGAATATAATTCTGCAATGTTCAGAATTACTTCTAAATTGAAGCTATGTGGAGATAATATCTCCGATTATGATATGCTTGAGAAAACGTTCACAACGTTTCATGCCTCCAATATGGTACTGCAACAACAGTACAGAGAGAAAGGCTTTACAAAGTACTCTGAACTGATTTCTCTTCTACTAGTGGCTGAGCGAAATAATGACCTGCTCATGAGAAATCATGAAAATCGACCAACTGGGTCTACACCACTGCCTGAAGCAGATAAGGTACACTCTCATTATGCCAAACATGAAAAGGGCCATGGTCATGGTCGTAAACGGGGTCATAGCCAGGGACGTAGACAAGGAAGAAATTCCAATGAAGTCCGTCAACCCCCAAGGAGAGATAACCGCCGAAAGCAGAAACAGGGTCATGAAGATCCTAAGGCAAATGGTTCAGAAACTATATTTTATCGTTACGGTGGGAAAGGGCACTGGTCAAAGACTTGCCGTATACAGAGACACTTGGTTGACCTTTATCAAGCATCTCGAAAGAGAAAAGGCCCTGAAACAAATTTTGTCTATGACGACAACTTGGACATCACCCACCTGGATGTGGCAGACTTCTTTGAGCAACCCGAGGGGAAAATAGACCACCTAATCGGTGATGGGTCCGTGATGAAAGAAGATGGAGTTATTTGATTTTGTTCTACTTATTTGTATTAGTTAGTGAATAAACTAATAGTCATTAGTATTAGCTCGTATTAGTTAGTTCATGATGCAATGTTAGCAGTAGTTCTTTAGAATGTCTTCAATATGCTCAAATTTCAATAATATTTTTATTTTCCAGTAAGGGTAATCGACTAGCCTGAAAAACTAGTCGATTATCTAATTTTTTCGCATTAAAGCTGAAAAACAATTGATCAACAATCGATTGTCTATGTCTAACAATCGATTGTCGTTAAGACAGTGTAATCTGGAAATTTTCAAAAATCATCCACAATCGATTGTCTATGTCTAACAATCGATTGTCGTTAAGACAGTGTAATCTGGAATTTTTCAAAAATCATCCACAATCGATTGTCTATATCTAACAATCGATTGTCGTTAGACAGTGTAATCTGGAATTTTTCAAAATAGCCAACAATCGATTGTCTATACTTAACAATCGATTGTCTTAAAACAGTGTGCTCTGGAATTTTTCAAAATAGCCAACAATCGATTGTCTATACTTAACAATCGATTGTCTTAAAACAGTGTGCTCTGGAATTTTTCAAAATAGCCAACAATCGATTGTCTATATTTAACAATCGATTGTCTTAAAGACAGTGTGATCTGAAGTTTTTCAAAATAACAAATAATCGATTGTGTGTATTTAACAATCGATTGTCAATGTTCAACAATCGATTGTTTGTGTTTAACAATCGATTGTTTGAAGAAAATGCTTAAACTGAAATTTTCAAACTGCAAAGTAATCAATTATGGATAACATATCTGATTTTGTTAGTCAACTGTTAGCAGCAGATTTTGAAAATATTATGTGACACAAACGAATTGAACTTGTTTATTCTTATATTCGTGTATCTCTTTTGTATGTCAAACTATGGGTTAGCAAATATGGATATCTCACAAAGCGAACTTGGATCAACGTCCAACTGTAAAAGTATTTGCCTAGTTGATTCATGTACTACACATACAATACTCAAAGAAAAGAAATATTTCTCTCAACTAAATATGTGTAAGGCAAACGTTACTACAATCTCTGGAAGTAGTAAATTGATTGAAGGCTCCGGAAGAGCAATTGTAACTCTGCCCAAAGGCACGACGTTAATCATAGACAATGCAATGTTCTCCTCCAAGTCTAAGAGAAACTTGTTGAGTTTTAAAGATGTACGCCGGAATGGCTATCATATTGAGACAATGGATGAAGATAATCATGAATATCTCGTCATCACAAAGAATGTCTCCGGCCAAAAGAGGGTTATTGAGAAATTCCCGTCTTTATCTTGTGGCCTGTATTGGACAAGAATTAGTGCAATTGAGGCACATTCAACAGTAAACCAAAGGGTTGCTGATTCCAATACCTTTGTACTTTGGCATGATCGATTGGGACACCCAGGATCGATCATGATGAGATGGATTATAGAAAGCTCATATGGGCATCCGTTAAAGAATTTCAAAATTCTTTCGAATAATGAATATCCTTGCACTTCGTGTTATCAAGGCAAGTTGATTATCAGGCCATCACCAACAAAGGTTGGGACTGAGTCACCCACGTTTCTGGAACGTATACAAGGGGACATTTGTGGACCTATTCTCGTTTAGGTATTTCATGGTCTTGATAGACGCATCCTGTAGATGGTCTCATGTGTGCCTGTTGTCATCACGCAACCTTGCGTTTGCGAAATTAATGGCACAAATAATTCGACTACGAGCACAATTTCCAGATAATCCAATCAAGTCCATTAGACTGGATAATGCTGCTGAGTTTACATCCCAAGCATTTAATGATTATTGCTTATCAATCGGGATAAAAGTTGAACATTCTGTAGCTCATGTTCACACTCAAAACGGTCTTGCAGAATCGTTAATTAAACGCCTGCAGTTGATTGCAAGGCCATTACTTATGAGAACGAGGCTGCCCACTTCGGTATGGGGTCACGCCATCTTGCATGCAGCAATGCTAATTTGTCTCAGACCGACGAATTACCACAAGTATTCCCCGTTGCAATTGGTTTTGGGTCATGAACCCAATATATCCCATTTAAGAATTTTTGGATGCGCAGTATATGTGCCTATAGCACCGCCATCCCGCACCAAAATGGGTCCGCAAAGAAGGTTAGGAATATATGTTGGGTTTGAATCGCCCTCCATCATTCGCTACCTCGAAACATTGACAGGCGACGTGTTTACTGCACAATTTGCAGATTGTTGATTTGATGAAACACTTTTCCCAAAATTAGGGGGAGAAGTTGGTGAAACCAAACGGGAAATTTTGTGGAAAAATGCATCATTATCTCATCTTGATCGACATACCTCTATTTGTGAAAGAGAGGTACAAAAGATTATCCATTTGCAAAGAATAGCAAATCAAATGCCTGACGCATTTACGGACTTGAAAAGGATAACGAAATCCCACATTCCCGCGGAAAATGTTCCAATCCGTATTGATGTCCCTGTTGGACAATCATCTAGTGTCATATCCAATGAGTCAAATGCACGCCTGAAGCGTGGCAGACCATTAGGTTCCAAAGATCGAAATCCTAGAAAGAGGAAAAAGAACGATCGAGATGACACCACGAAAGAATCTCATGAGGAAATTCATGATTTAACAAATTCTGAGATTCATGAAGAATCCATTGAGCCCGAGACTCTAGAAAATACGGAACTATCCCTAAATCCAATTAATATTGAGGCAAATATTAATCGAGGGGATATTGTGGTGGATAATGCCTTTGCTTATAATGTCGCATCTAGCATTATGCAAGAATGTGAGGATCTCGAACCTCAATCTGTTGAAGAATGTCGAAAAAGACAGGATTGGCCAAAGTGGCAAGAAGCAATTCAATCAGAATTGAATTCGCTGGCAAAACATGAAGTTTTTGGCCCTATAGTTGAAACACCTAACGGTGTTAAGCCTGTCGGCTATAAATGGGTCTTTGTACGCAAAAGAAATGAGAAAAACGAGGTACAAAGATATAAGGCACGCCTTGTTGCACAAGGTTTTTCTCAAAGGCCTGGTGTCGATTATGAAGAGATATATTCGCCTGTAATGGATGCGATAACCTTTCGTTATCTCATAAGTTTTGCTGTCCATGAAAAGCTTGACATGCACTTAATGGATGTGGTTACTGCCTATCTTTATGGCTCACTTGATAATGAGATATACATGAAAATTCCCGATGGACTCAAGATGCCAAACGCGCATAATTCAAAATCTCGGGAAATGTTCTCAATTAAATTGCAAAGATCCTTGTATGGTCTAAAGCAATCTGGACGAATGTGGTATAATCGTCTTAGTGAGTACTTGTTAAAAGAAGGCTATATAAATGACGCCATTTGCCCGTGTGTTCTTATAAAGAAAACAACATCGGAATTTGTTGTACTTGCCGTATATGTCGATGACATAAACCTTATTGGAACCCCTATAGAACTCCAAAAGGCAATTGATTATCTAAAGGATGAATTCGAGATGAAAGATCTCGGAAAGACTAAACTATGTCTTGATTTGCAAATTGAGTATTTGGCAAACGGAATTTTTATTCATCAATCTACCTATACAGAAAAGGTACTGAAACGGTTTTACATGGATGAAGCACATCCTTTAAGTACACCGATGGTTGTTCGATCACTTGATGTGAACAAAGATCCATTCCGACCACAAGAAAGGAATGAAGAGCTACTTGGTCCTGAAGTACCATATCTTAGCGCAATTGGCGCACTAATGTATCTTGCAAATACTACAAGGCCTGACATATCCTTTTCAATTAATGTCTTAGCAAGATTTAGCTCGGCTCCTACGAGGAGACATTGGAATGGGATCAAACACATATTGCGGTACCTAAAGGGAACTACCGATATGGGCTTATTTTATGGCAAGAATTGCAGCCTGGATCTTGTTGGTTATGCTGATGCTGGATATTTGTCCGACCCACACAAGGCTCGATCTCAAACAGGTTATGTGTTTACCTGTGGAGAAACTGCCATATCTTGGCGATCAACTAAGCAATCAATTGTGGCTACTTCATCTAATCATGCCGAGATAATTGCTATTCATGAAGCAAGTCGGGAGTGTGTGTGGTTGAGGTCTATAATACATCATATCCAAGACAAATGTGGTTTGAAGTGTGATAAACTACCCACAACTTTGTATGAAGACAATGCAGCATGTATAGCTCAATTTAAGGGAGGATTCATAAAAGGAGATAGAATGAAGCATATTTCACCAAAGTTATTCTTCACACATGATCTTCAAAAGAATGGTGATATCAATGTTCAACAGATTCGTTCAAGCGACAATATGGCTGATTTGTTCACAAAATCTCTACCAAAGTCAACCTTCAAGAAGCTAGTTCACAAGATCGGGATGCAAAGACTTAAGGACATAAATTGATGTTCTTATCAGGGGGAGTTAAATGCGCGTTGCACTCTTTTTCCCTTACAAGGTTTTATCCCACCGGGTTTTCCTTGCAAGGTTTTTAATGAGGCAACCAATAGGCGCATATTCAAATATGTGTACTCTTTTTCCTTACTCTAATTTTTCCCATTGGGTTTTGTTTTAAGGTTTTAACGAGGCACATCATTGAATAGACATTCAAGGAGGAGTGTTATAAATACACTTCTATTTAAGGTGAATGTCTTTAATTAGAGAGATTCTAGAGTCCTATTATTGGTAGCTAAATCATCCTCCTCCCTATAAATAGAGGTGCCCTCTACCATTGTAAATCATCCCTAACATTCTCTAAGTATCAATAAGAAGAACTCTCTCTACTCTTCTCTCTATTGCTCTTGTTCTTGAATTATTGTTCTTGTTTTTATATTATTTCATAACAAAAACCTTTTTATGCCATTTTTTTCTCCCGCTTTTTTTAAATTTAATTCTTTATGCTAATGTTACAAAATAACTTTTACACTATCAATTCACCTAATATATATATATATATAGAGAATATTTTTTTACCATCTTACTTGACTTGTTAACCTTCATCTAATCCAGTTTATTTATAAGCTGCATTACTAAAAGATAGTATTAAATTTAATGACCAAACTACCCCTACAAAACATCTATATATGGTAGGGAGTGCCTAACTCAATTGACGTAAATTCCCAAGTCCAAGTAATAACACATCAAAATCAAGAACAAGAAGCCGGCAAGTTGGACTATTTCCCGGAGATTCCAAAAAACACACATAAACCGGTCAACCGCCTACCTCAAAATACAAACCAAAAAAACCCAACATTTTCCCATTCTTAATTTTTGTCGTACGTCGTGAATCGTGAACAGAGTAGAAAATTGTTTCAAACAGAACATCCAAAAAGAAAAAGACTACCAAAATGTGGAAACCAAAATTATCTCGTATGTATATTTCCTCAATATGGCTCAAAACATCCATGAAGTAATAGCAGAAAGATGACTAATCTCTGCCGGAAAATCGTTCATGTGAATATAAGGTGGAAGATATTTGATAAAGTTCCAATATTTAGAGAATTTTTTCGTTTCATTTGGGAAAGAATTTTAATTTGCTCAACTGGCCGGAAGCCGGTAAGAAAGTACCGGCGTTTGTCTCGAAGAGCTGCTTCAACTCCGTCAATGGAGGAAGGTGAAGAGTACTACGGTGAAAATGATCCGTTGACTGCAACTTGTAGTGGGTATGATAGTGATTCAGATTTAGTTACCTTGAAAATCAGTATTTTGGGTGATTGCCACATTGGTAAAACAAGTTTTGTGGTAAGTTTAACTTAATCTCTTTCTAGCCTTACTATGTACCACACATCAAATAGTGACATTTTTACTTTTTATCCTTAATAATCAATAGCATTCACATTTACTAAAAACACTTTAATTAATAGAGATGACACATATTATGAGATGGACGTAGTATTTTAGTGAGTAACTTTTTGTTTTTGAAGATGATAACTTAATCTGTTGGCTCATTTGATTTGAATAATTGAAGCTTAATGCCCACCTTAAATGGTTATTACTGATTACCAAGACTTGATTGGCTCTAATTTTCAAGAAGAATTATTGAGTATGAATTAAACAACAATTATGATGAAATGATCACTTAGTTCAGTTCGTTCTTTACCAATGAAATTCTGATTTAATAGGTATTAGACTATTACTCCACTTTAATTGAGTTTTTGACCGTTTTCACACATATTAAAAAATTCATCTTTTAACATTAATTAATAATAAAATTGACCATATTAATATTTACTATTTCTTTAATTTGTTAGTTGAAAAATACTTTAGAACTCTTTACTTTTTTATATCCGAAAATAATCAAATAATGTGGATTACAAAAGAAGGGCCCATAAATCAATTAAAGGGGGCCCGGAGAATAATAGTAAAGATCACCCCTGCTCTTCCAGATAATGATGGATGGAACATTAGTGTTCAAATATGCATTATTTGTAGACTTAAAAACCCTGTTAGCTAAGCTAATTTTTTTGGTTCTACACCTACAGACTGCTATTCCCATACTAATTGGGACCAAATTTGATGATTTTGTCCAGCTTCCACCAGACATTCAGTGGACTGTGGTGACACAGGTACAATTCTGATCAATATTGATTCCTCATCTTTCTTCTAAATCATTAAAGTTACCGGAATCTATATATATATATATATATATTATTACCTGATGAATTTAAAGCTTTATAATTGAATGTGTATTACAGAAAACACTTACATAGTGATGTTTATTGTATTGGAAAAAAATTGAGTTTTTATTAAGGGTGATGTGGCATGATACGTGGATTAGTCAAACAGTCAAAGAACAACAACAACAATAACAACAACTATCCAGTATAGTCCTACAAAGTGGGGTCTGGAGAGGGTAATATGTAGGCGGGCCTTACCCCTACCCGAAAAGGGCAGAGAGGCTGTTTCCAATCATCCCTCGGCTAAGTGAAGGAAAGGAAAAACAAAAACAAAAACAAAAACAAAAACAAAAGAGCATTAGAAACTCCAGCAGAAATAGCGTAAATAATTATCTAAACATAAGAACCATAACTAAATAGCATGCAATAATATCAGACAGTAACTACCATAAATAACTACCATACGGGAGACACAATCCAATATATAAATCATCTATGGATAGCCCTGCCAAGCCTCACCCAACCCCGGGTGAGGAGTACGAAAAACTCTAGGAGCCCTTGTCCTACAACCCTGATACTAGACCTCCAGACTTTCCTATCAGGAGTCATGTCCTCGGAAACCCGCATTCTAGTCATGTCATGCCTAATCACCTCTCCCCAATACCTCTTAGGTCTCCCTCTGCCTCGCCGAACGCTGACCATCGCCAGCCGCTCACAACTCCTCATCGGGACATCAGGACTTCTCCTCTGCACATGCCCAAACCACCTCAGCCTCGCTTCTCGCATCTTCTCATCCACCGGGGCCACCCGCACCTTCTCTCGAATAACTTCAATCTTAATCTTATCTAACCTGGTGAGCCCCCACATCCACCTGAGCATCCTCATCTCCGCAACCTTCATTCTCTGAACATGAGAGTTCTTCACTGGCCAACATGGCAGGCCTAACCCTTACCCTCGGTTTGATCACCCGCTCCCAAACCTTCATGGTGTGACTTATTAATTTGATACCCCTACAGTTGTTGCAGCACTGGATGTCCCTTTGTTATTGTACAAGGGCACCATTGTACTCCACCTTCACTCCTCCGGCATCTTTTTGGTCCTGAAGATCGCATTGAACAACCTGGAGAGCCACTCCACTCCTGACCTACCCATGCATTTCCAGAACTCCACCGGGATCTCGTCAGGCCCGGTTGCTCGACCCCTACTCATCCTATGCAAAGCCCCTATAACCTCTTCAGCCCTAATGCGCCTGCAGTATCCAAGGTCTCTATATTGCTCTGAATGCCTCAACTCCCCTAGCTCTATGTTACGATCCCCCTCCTCGTTAAGTAAGTCTCGAAAGTACGCCTGCCACCTCTGCTTGACTTGAGACTCCCCCATCAGAACTCTACCATCCTCGCCATTGATGCACCTAACTTTGTCAAGATCACGCGCCTTCCTTTCCCTTGCTTTAGCTAACCGGAATAACTTCATGTCCCCGCCTTTCTCCCCTAATTCCTCGTACATTCGACTAAACGCTGCATTTTTAGCTTCCGTAACCGCCAGCTTCGCTTCTTTCCTAGCCACCTTGTAGATCTCCATGTTCACTCTCCGTTCTTCCTTGCTCGCGCTCCCTGCCAACTTAGCAAACGCCGGCTTCTTCACCTTCACTTTTCCTTCGACTACATCGTTCCACCACTAGTCACCCTGATGTCTGCCTGAATAGCCCTTGGCTACCCCGAGCACATCCCGAGCTACCTCCCTAACCAAGTTAACCGTCTCTGACCACATAGCGTCCGCTTCCCCAGAACTTCTCCAAGCTCCGCCATCAGCTAACCTCCTCTCCAACTCTTGTGCTTTCTCCTTTGTCAAAACACCCCATCTAATCCACGGTTGTCCCCGAGCACCCCTCCTCTTCCTCTTCACCCAGAGACCGACATCCATCATTAGGAGTCTATGAAGGGTCGAAAGAGACTCTCCCGGAATAACCTTGCAGTCCTTGCACATACCCCTATCGCTCCTTCTGAGGAGGAGGTAATCAATCTGAGTCCTCGCCGCCGAACTCTTGAAGGTGACCAAATGCTCCTCCCTCTTCTGAAATATCGAGTTCGCAATCAGAAGCTCGGAAGCCCTAGCGAAATCAAGCAGTGACGTGCCTCATCCGTTCCTAACCCCAAAGCCGAAGCCACCATTCACTTCACCATAACCACCAGTGTCAGCCCCAATATGACCATTAAAGTCCCCTCAAATCACTAACTTCTCAGATTGGGGAATACTTCTCACCAGATCATCCAAGCCCTCCCAAAAGCGCCTCTTAACCTCCTCGTCTAAGCCCGTTGCGGCGCGTAAGCGCTGATGACGTTGAGGACGCAACCCCCAATAACCAACTTAATAGACATTAACCTATCATTCACTCGTCTAACCTCGACCACGGACTCCCTTAGATCCCTATCGACCAAGATGTCCACACCATTCTTACCTCTCACGACCTCAGAAAACCACATCTTAAACCTGTCTGCATTCCTCGCCTTCGACCCTTTCCACCTAGTCTCCTGGACACAGGCTATGTTAACCCTCCTCTTCTGAAGAACCTTCGCCAACTCAATGGACTTACCGTCAGAGTGCCTATGTTCCACGACCCAATCCTTAATCTATGAGCGTCTGCTACCCTCTTCCCACCCTTACCTCCCGCCCTACCTGCAGGACCACTCCCTACCCCCTACTCACCCCCACCACCGCCCCCACCCCCCGAGGACATGACCTTGCACTATCATCCCCCGCCGCGGCCACTATCCCTCCAACCGACTCTGGATAATAGTGACACACACACGCACTATAGCGAAATATGCAAAAAGATGCAAACTAGATAGCAACAGAGTAAACCTCACACAGAATGCTAGCTAGAATACTTAAAAAGGCGTACAGAGTAAACAAGAGAGCGGGAGGTACCAACTCCCGGTGGAAAAACCTGAAAGTAGGCTTTGATGCACCCGAGGTCAACTGCTACCAACTCTTGCATGTCCCTGCCGATGTTGCTTAGCTCCTCACTCCCCAAAGCTTCAAACTAGCCTCGCTGCCGTGACTAATACCGAGTACGCTGGAGTTTGTCTTGAAAATGGCTGACTGCGTTGCGTCCACCTAGCTCGTTTGCGTCCAACTCCTGTCGTTGGTTGTTGAAACTCAGGCAGATCCTTCTATGTCGTGACTGGAAGCTGTTCGGGAGTTGTCGGAAAAGATATAACCTACTGGAAATCTGGAAATATGACCTGATGCGTCCATTGATGCTCCATTCTACTCGCCGTATGCCTCACGCCCGTGTCGACCAACTGGCCTGCCCTGCTACCTGAAACACACAAAACACACCACGGGACCAAGAAAAGGTGGGGACTGCGGCCAGAACAGTCACAGGCAACAGAGCCGGACCGAGAAAGGTTTGAAGAAAAGGAGGGAATCACAGAGGAGATTGGTCTGGTGGGGACGGGGAAGCTGAAAGAAGATGATGGCGCTGGTGGGTCGCCAGACGCCGGCCTAGCTAGTGCTAGGGGTTAAGTAAAGAGGAAGAAAGAGAGGTATGCGAGGAGAGTGAAAGGAGAAAAAAGTGGAGAGAGAGATGAGGGGACGCGGGGCGAGAGAGAGGAGAGAGAAAGAGGACTGGTACTTACCTGGACAGGAGCCGGTGGCACTAGTTTGCCGGTGAGTTGCCGGAGAAGATGACTGATTGTTAACGTTGAGAGGGAGCGTTCGAGGAGGAGAGAGAAGAGAGTGTTTAATCAAGCACAACTATATCATAGATAATAAGTTCAAACAGTCAAAGAACAATAAATGATTAAAAGGAACGGAGGACAACAGGCACGATAGAAGAAAAGGAAACAGGCACGAGAACGAATCTTAGATACGATTCTCGTGTCTATCCAAGGCATTCAATATTAACGGATAAAAAGGGCATTGAAGACACGAATCTGAAGACAAAAAGTAATCTACATTCATTATTAAATACTTGATTCGTTAGTTATTCAGTATTTAATAGCAATGATTATGTAACGTCTCATTAAATGCTCTTTATTATTTAGAATAATCCGTTATTCCTTGTCAACTATAAAAGGAGGAAGTTTTATCATTTGTAGGGACTACAGAATACATTCTTGAGATCATAGTGAAATACAATTTTTTGTTGCTTTATTATTATTCTTTGAAAGCCAATTATATTTCGGTCTCTTTGATTATCAGTAACCCAATTTCTTCTCTAAAATTCAAGCTTTGACCAAAATTACACTAATCTAAATAAAGCTTGCCCAAAAGACTATTTTCCTTTACCCCACATAGATCGATTGATTGATGCATCTGCAGGTCATGAACTTTTAAGTTTTTTTGATGAATATTTGGGGTACAGTCAAATTAAAATGGACCCCGGTGATGAAGAAAAAACTTCTTTCATCACAGATCGGGGGACTTACTGTTACAAAGTAATGCCCTTCGGTCTAAAAAATGCTGGAGCAACCTATCAAATGTTAGTTACCAATATGTTTCAAGAACATTTGGGAAAGATAATGGAGGTATATATAGACGATATGCTCGTCAAAACCCAGCATTCCCATGACCATATTTCTCATTTAACTGTTACCTTTGAAATTTTGCAAAAATTTAATATGAAACCCAATCCTGAAAAATGTGCATTTGGAGTTGCATCTGGTAAATTTTTAGGTTTTCTTGTCTCTAACCGTGGAATTGAAGTGAATTCTTCCCAGATTAAAGCAATTGAGGAAATACCTGACATCCTTACTAGTAAAAAGGAAGTTCAGAGGTTAACAAGAAGGATAGCGGCTTTGGGGAGGTTTATTTCAAAATCATCAGAAAAATGCTTCAGATTCTTCTCTACGCTCAAAAAGCAAGACCATTTCGAGTGGAATGAAGATTGTCAACGAGCACTTAGGGATTTGAAAACTTATTTATCAAATCCTCCTTTATTGGCTAAACCTAAAGAAGGTGAAAAGTTACTCATCTATTTAGCAATATCAGAAGTAGCGGTAAGTTCTGTTTCAGTACGAGAAGACCAAGGTAAGCAATCTCCGATTTATTATGTAAGTAAAACTTTATTAGATGCAGAGACAAGGTATCCACAACTAGAAAAATTAGCATTTGCTCTCATCATGGCATCTAGAAAACTACGACCTTATTTTCAATGTCATCCTATTGTGGTTGTTACTGCTTTTCCTTTAAGAAATATATTGCATAAAAATGAATTATCAGGAAGATTAGCAAAATGGGCTATAGAATAAAGCGAGTACGAAATAATTTACCAACCTCGAACTGCTATCAAATCTCAAGTACTCGCTGATTTCGTAGCTGATTTTAGTCAAAGCATACATCTAGAAGCAGAAAAAGAATTACAAGTTTTTAACGGAGCTAATCCGGGGATTGACTATTATTTACCGATGGTTCATCTAATGTAAAGGGGGCAGATTTAGGAATTGTTCTTATACCACCTACGGGTGAAACAATTAGACAAACTATAAAATGTCACCCTGGAACTAATAATGAAGCAGAGTATGAAGCTGTGATTGTAGGTTTGGAGCTAGCATTAAAACTTGGTATCATGCAAATTTTAATCAAAAGTGATACACAGTTAGTAGTCAATAGAATATTGGGATTTACGTAGCTAAAGAAACTTGAATGCAAGAATACCTCGGAAAGGTACGGGAGTTAATAAGACAGTTCCAAACTTGGAAAGTGATGCAAATCCCAAAAGAAGAGAATTTGGAAGCAGATGCTTTAGCCAACCTCGCATCTGCAGCAGATATAGCAAAAGATGTGAATGCCTCAATTATACATTTGTTTCACTCTGTTCTTGACCCTGACAAAAATAAGGTAAATTTTAATCATTTAACTTGGGATTGGAGAAACGAAATCATGTCTTTTTTGCAGCACGGAACCGTACCTGAAGGCAAGGTGAAGGCTCATTCATTAAGGAAGAAAGCCGCTCGTTACTGCTTGTATCAAGGAAATTTGTACCGTAAAATGTTTGGTGGACCATTGGCCAGGTATCTCGGACCTTCTCAAACAGAATATGTGATGAGAGAAGTACATGAGGGACATTGTGGAAATCATGCAGGAGGCAGATCACTGGATAAAACATTAATTTGAGCGGAATATTACTGGCCTAAAATGAAAGAAGAAGCAATTGATTTCGTATCTAAATTTGACAAATGTCAAAGGTATGCAAATAACATGCATAGACCAGCAGAGTTATTACATCCTGTCATAGCTCAGTGGCCATTCATGAAATGGGGAATGGACATCGTAGGACCATTACCTCAGGAAAAAGGCCAGGAAAAGTTTCTACTCATACTTACTGATTATTTGACTAAATGGGTAGAAGCAGGAGTGTTTAAACAGGTATGAGAGAAAGAAGTTAAAGATTTCATTTGGAGAAATATAATTTTCCGCTTTGGTTTTCCAAAGGAGATAGTTTGTGATAATGGACCACAATTTATAGGAGCTCAAATCACAGAATTCTTTCAAAATTGGCAAATCAAAAGAATTATGTCGACATCATATCATCCAGTAGGTAATGGGCAAGCAGAATCTACAGACAAGGTATTTATCAACAACCTAAAGAAAAGGTTACAAGAATCAAAAGGCAATTGGCCTGAAGTATTACCAGCGGTATTATGGGCATATCGAATGACGGCAAAAACAAGTACACGAGAGACACCATTTTCAATGGTCTATTATGCAGAAGCTTTGATACCAGTTGAGATAGGTACACCTAGTACACGCCGTATTCAAGCGAAAGAAGACTCGAACAATGAAGAGTTACGAGTAAATCTTGACTTACTTGAAGGGAGAAGAGAAGCTGTGTTGATAAGGATGGCAGCTCAAATGCAAGTGATTGAACGGTATTAGAACAGGAAAGCACGCCTCAGGTTTTTAAAAGTTGAGGACTTCGTGTTAAAAAATGTTTTCCAATCTACAAATTCAGTTAGTTCAGGAAAGTTAAGTCCAACATAGGAAGGACCTTATCGAATTCGCGAAATTGCGGGCAAATGAGCATACGGGCTAGAGACAATGGAAGGCAAGGTTCTACCTTCACATTGGAATGTCGTTCATTTAAAGAGATATTACTTCTAAAGAAAGTACCCACGGTCAGGTATCGCCAAGTTAGAATATTTTCTTTGAATTGATAAAATTATACAAACGATTTTAGATGCTAGGCAAAAATCCTAACTCATGCCAAATGATGAGTCACGGCCTGCACGGCTAATTGGAATACTCTTAAATTCCTAGCCCATGGTTACAATAATCTGATGGAAATACACATGATTTAGGCAGTCTTCATCTATAATCGCACCTCCGAGTCCCGTATGTTTTTCTGTTTCAATAAAAGGACCAAAGATTGGGAGCAAATATACAAGTGTTCGAGGCTTCATACTTCACCGCTCAAACACTTGGGGGACTGTACTATATACACATAAGTATGTGCAGAAATAGATATGAGAGAGCAAAATTCAAGATTTTCAAATCAATTCAAGTTACGAGAATTCAAGTATCAATCTAAAATGAAGTCATTGCTTAAACCCTTCCTAAGAATGTAAAGGCAAGGACATGACTATGTATCGGAACAGGTTATATAAAAAAAACCTTGTATATTTTGTAAATCTGTTAAAAGAAAACAGTTGCGAGAAGTTATAGATGTACTTCAGTACATGTAATACTCAAGAAACTCATCAAAGTTCATAAATAAAAAACTTTACAAAAGTTGTTTTTGTGAAACATGTATGTTCCTATCTCTTTCATCGTATATTAACACCATTATGAAGTTGAGACGTCTTCTTCATTAAATGTCAATAAATAAAAGGGCCCTCTTTTATTTTTCCTCATGTTGGTAACACATGAGAAGAATTATGAAAGCATTTTCTGAAAAGGATAAAAAATGCTAACTTATTCTCTAAGTCCTAACAAGAAAAATAAGCAAGAGTAAGGTAAAATCATTCTGCAAAAATTAAAGCAGTGAGTAGACAAGGATAAAAATGAAGAAGTATTATACAAACTTCTTAACATAAAAAGCTAAGGGAAAAACTTAGCAATTACAATACATTTTTCTGAAACAGATGCCCCATTATAGAAACTGGGGACTCCATCACATCATAAGATCAAACAAAAAAGAGGTAAGGTTAAACATCTTCATTGGTCATTGAGGTGATTGGAGCGGTAGGAGTCGCAGCTTCATTAGGCTCTGAGAAGCAGTAGACACGGGGATTTCTGTTCCTAAAGGTTGTGTTATAGATAAGTTACCCTTGTCTACTTGAATTGTAATTTCAATAACTTCAGATGTTGCTTCTAAGTTCAAAGGCTCTTCAACCCCGGAGTTTTCACTGTTGGAGAAGAGATGTCAATTACCTGGTCAGGAGAAGGAGTTTCGGTTGGCTGTTCAATTTTCTCAATCAAGTCTAAAAGTTTGGCTAACTCAGATTGCAAGTCAATTTTTTCCTGAGAAGCCTCCATTAAAGTATCACGACGAGATTTCTAGAAGGCCCAGAATACAACATGTGTACAAGGTATTTAATGGGAAAGACAGAAAAGACATTGTGACAAAATTTCTTTTTCAGGATCCACTTCCCAATTATTTAATTGATAAATAAATAAAAAGTGGGAGGACTATATATATTGGGAAAAAATTGAGTTTTTATTAAAGGTGACGTGTCATGACATGTGGATTAGTCAAACAGTCAAAGAACAATAAATGATTAAAAGGCACGGAGGACAACAGGCACGGTAGAAGAAAATGAAACAGGTACGAGAAGGAACCTTAGATACGATTATCGTGTCTATCCAAGGCATTCAATATCAACTGATAAAAAAGGCATTGAAAACACGAATATGAAGACAAAAAGTAGTCTACATTCATTATTAAATACTTGATACGCTAGTTATTCAGTATTTAATAGCAATGATTATGTAACGTCTCATTAAATGCTCTTTATTATTTAGAATAATCCGTTATTCCTTGTCAACTATAAAAGGAGGAAGTTCTATCATTGTAGGGACACAGAGAATATTTTGATATCATAGTGAAATACAATTTTTTATTGCTTTATTCTTATTCTTGAAAGCAAATTATATTTCGGTCTCTTTGATTATCAGTAACACGATTTCTTCTCTAAAATTCAAGCTTTGACCAAAATTATATTTTTTGGTTAAACATTTATATCAAACTAAAAAACGCATGACACGTTGCACCTTTGTCACTAGTCAAGATTATTTAAATCTATAACCACCTCAATTTATTATTTAACCATATAGAGTAAACTTGTGGATTTCGTGTAAACAGGGGTAGTTTTTTTTCTTCTTCCGAATTACTATGATAAAATATCGTCGTGTTTGTACATTTTTCCTCTTGTTTGTATGCTAGTAGTTTCTTTTCGCATTTGCGTCACAAACTGAAAAGAATGTGATACATTCGCATTATCAACAGAATTTCCTTGCCTTTTGGATTATAGACTTATAGTTATAAAACTTCTGTGAGGAGAGTAATAGTCATCCAGCTCCATAAGGTCCGACCACAAACCCAAAAAATCAGATGCTAGTAGGATAGTATTTATGAATCAGGAGTTTAGAACGCGTTCAAAAGAACCAGCAACTCGAGCTATATATAGATATATATAATTCAAAGGCGCACCAATGAGTTTAGTGGTCTAAAGCCAAACTCTACGAGAGGCCTTAACTTCTTTTTTTAACAAAAAATAAATTATTTCTTTGAAATTTATTTTTCTAGCTTTTCTTCGATACAAAGTTATTAATAACTTTTTTATAATTAATAACTCCTAATAAGTGTTTATTAATTGACAATCAATTTATCCTTTCTTGAGATATTATTAATCTTAAGTAAGATTTTATCAATTTTAATTTTAAAAATTTATTTTCGCTGAAGCGACGATAACGAGAGTTATTAACATAAGTTCCTTAAGCAATAAAGACATTTGAAAAAAGAATTAAATCTTTTTATTTGGCTGAGTGTATCAATTAATCTCTTATCTTCAAATTGTAGTATTTTCCTTCATACCTTTAATTCGAAAAATAATCTAAACCATCAATATCGAATTGATTATTATGTTTAAAGGAACATTCAAGATTAAGATAATATTTTCTCAAATTTCCATCATCTAGTGATCTTAATTTTTACTACTAAATAAAGAATCGAAAATATTTTCATATGCTTCGAATTGTTCAAATCTATTTTTGAAGTGAAAAAATATCATTGTCTATTATGTTTATAAGTAATCAACTCCAAAGAACTTTTCGAAAGATTTTGAAACTTTAATATCAACGTTCTTATGAAATTGTTATTACTTCCTAAATATCGCACGTTTCTTACAAATTCGGGTTTTGTATTCATTTCAAGTGCAATTTTCTTGTCAGAAATCCTAGCAATTGCAAATCCTTTTTCTCTGTATTTATTAGAGAAAGAAATCAAACGTTTTACTTTACGGAATCTTTTTTTACTTATACATGGCCTATTAAGTGTAATAAAAAACAGGGCCTCCACAAATGTGGGGTCTAAAGCAGTTGTTTTACTTGCTTTATGGAAGGGCTGCCCCTGATATAATTAGATCATATTCATTCTGATTACGATGACAAGAGGGGTTGCTCCGATGGTAAGCAACCCCCACTTCCAACCGAGAGGTTGTGAGTTCGAGTCTCCTCAATAGCAAGGTGAGAAGTTCTTGGAGGGAAGGATGCCGGGGGTCTATTTGGAAACAACCTCTCTACCCCAGGGTAGGGGTAAGGTCTGCGAACACACTACCCTCCCCAGACCCCACTAAGTGGGATTATACTGGGTTGTTGTTGTAGTAGTAGTATTCATTCTGATTACATGTTGAGAATTGGTGAAATGGATTTTCTGCAGGCAAGGGCCTATGCAAAGGCAATGAAAGCAACTCTCTTCTTCTCGAGTGCAACACATAACATCAATGTGAATAAGATCTTCAAGTTTATCATGGCAAAACTCTTTAACTTGCCTTGGACTGTCCAGAGGAATCTCACTATTGGTGAACCAATTATTGACTTCTAGATTTAGAGTTACTCTGCTCTGCTCTTCCTACTGCTGCTGCTGTTACATTTTGTTGTAGATACAGACCTCATTTTGACACTCTTTTCTTTTGGCCTTTGCCAGAAAAAGGGCGAACAGGACAAAGAAAAGAGTTGCGCATTCTTTAACTTGTAATATTGCATTCTTTTTCACCCTTTTTTTTTCTTGATACTTGGTAAAACCGTGGATTCAAAAAAAAAAAAATTTGAGAATGAAAGTTGAAGGTAATTTTTAGTAGACAAAATAAAAAAGTTTAATGAAGTGCAAAGATGTTTGTTGGTATAACACCTCCGGAAGGTTAAGACACATATTATATGTGGATTTGAGGGTCCTGCTGGACGACAATCATAGCCTCACTGTACATACTAACGATATATGGTTAGTACTAATCAATTAATTTCATCTATTATTATAAGTTTTGATCTATTGCTAAACCTAAAAATGCTCCTAAGCATATTACATGACAAAATCAGAGAATGATTTGAAATTTTCCTTCTGGGTGTATACAATGTATTCATCGCGATACATACCTAAGTCCATATACAGGAAGAATGAATTTATTTAGAGATTAGCATATACATTTTTTTCTGAAATTTTAAAGTGAAAATCTTAACATTAGCACAACTCAAGACGCACTGGCTAAATTTTAAATAGCAGTTCTTTAGAGTTGTTACCTGATGTCATTTCCACATACTTGAGTAGGCCCATAAGGATATATTCACCAAGAAGGCCCAAAAGTATTATCCGGACAATCTTCCATTGCTCCTTATTTGACTTGTCAGAACAAAAGAAAACCCTAGCCACCCTGTCCTTTCTTTCTGCGTCCAAAACTCCGTTGGAGATTCACCATTTTTTATTCCCCCTATTGTTTGGATCAAAATTTATCAAGATACTTTACAAGCATAAAACAATTAAAATAAATGAGGGTAAATTATAGCAAATCATAATAAACTACTGGACCAAGCGAAAGACATAAAGAACAAGTATTGAGAATTATGGAAAAATATATAAGGAGACTTTATTGTTTGTAGTGATTTGGTCTGCCTCTCCTTGAAGAGGTTCAGAGCCTTACAATGGTGTTCCATTTTCCCATAATATGAATACTGTTGTGTCTTTTTCTTTCTTATGAATGGTGTCGAAGAAGAAGCCCCTTCTTAGGGTTCTCTCTCTTGATATTTATAGCTCTGAGCTTCGTGAGCTGACAATAAACGGTCGTGGCCATGTCGAGGTTTCGCCTACGAAACGTGGGAGGGTCGTAACCCTGTCGATTGGACAATATGGTAGTCAATTGTCATTCATTCAGAGAGGTCGTACCACTTATCAATTGTAGATTATTAAGGATAAGGCTAGTTTCGTAATTAACTTGTGGTCAGATTCTGACCCATACAGTTAGTCCCTCCGTTCGCCGAGGTCATAACCCGTCTGCTCCGGCGGACGGACTGTATGTTGCGCGGACAAGAAGAGCGAAGGAGTGCTTTCTATACACTTGGCAGTATTTGAAATTTTGAAACCGCATAAAGCACAATCCCGGAGTTTGCGGGTCGTTACGACCATTTCGGGGGTGAGACGCCGATCGGTAACTGGAACATCGCCTCGTGGAGTTTGTCATAGTGACGCACGTTTATGTGGAACTGAACCATTTTACGGCCAGTCATGTAATTAATGATGGCCATTGGTTTCGTGAAGGCAGTTTTGTTCTTTATAAATAGATAGGGTTGGGCATTTACTCCTCATACTTTCGGGAGAGATTCTGGAGAAACATTTATGTCTGTTATTCTGTCTTCATCTCTATTCTTTGATTGTTAAAACCTTCGCCTTTTCTATAAAAATCATATCTTTCCTTCGTTCGTTTGTTATCAATGGCAGGAAATTTTTCTCATGATGATCTTCTGGTGGACCTTCCGATGGTTGAAGACCTAGTTCCGGTGACGGGGAATTTAGAACTGGTGGAAAGCGATGAAGTTTCATCAGTCGATGAGATTGTATTTTTGCCTGGGGGTACAGTGGTTGACTTTACGGTTGATGGTGCAGTGGAGCAGGTGGGTGAGGCTCCATTAATGGGGGGAAGTTGGGATATCCCAAATGCGAGAACAGTGGGGCATTCCAAGCTATATCAACATTGCCCCTGCTATTGGGGAGGACAGGGTCCAGATCGACCGTAGAGGGTACTGTGTGTTTTACGCCTACCCCCAAGGTGGGATTCACGCTCCCACTTCCAATGCTGGTGGCCGACTTGTGTCGTTAATACGGGGTGTTCTCGGCCCAGCTTTCTCCTTCTCTCTACAAATTACGCTCAATGTTTATCAAGTACGTGGAGCTAGCTGGTAGGGAGGTCACGCTGTAGCATGTGCTTTGCCTCTACGCTCCCCAGATAATCCGAGGCACCATAATCCATGCGCACCCTCGCGGGTCGAGGGCTTGAACATAAAACTGGATGACGAGATAGACCGTCTCCTCTTTGCGCACTTCTTTTATATCAGGACCGAACATCTAGTGTCGGACCCGACTGGGTTCCCAGAAGTTTGGAATTTAGCACGTAAGCTTTCAACCATAAAATACCCCTTTTTAGCTCTCTTTTCTTCTAATGCTCGTAAACTTTGATTCATGTCATTGTCTTTGTAGCTGAAAAGTTGTCGCCGCCTTGGCTGGGAAATGCAGGTGGGTTAAGGTCGTTCTCTCTCATACGGTAGGGATTCGCACATAGGCATCTTTTTGGAAGAGGCATCGTCGCCAGCCTTGATAGGTGGAGTATTGGATTTGCCTTCTCTTTCGTTTTGTTTGATTCCATCTGTTGACTTTGTTTGTTTGTAATGGCTAGAGAGGGCACGTCGCGTCAGATCTCCTCAGTTGGCCTTTGTTCGCCGGCTGCGATTGCTCGACTTGCTGCAACACCGGTGCCACGCCCAGTACCGAGGGCGGCGTCAGTTGAGTTATAAGCGGCCCTTTCTACGACATGGGCTGTTCTTCGAAATGAAGGGCCACTGTGGGTTGTTCGTCCTCGAGCTAGTCACCATCGAATGGGGAGGAAGAGAGTCTATTGTAGAGGCGGAGGGTGGCATTCGCGCCAGCTCCTCCCATGGTAATTAATTTGGACTCCCCCTAGTGGATTCAGAGAGAAGTGTGGTTGTGGTTCCCGTCATTGAGGGTGGTCGAACAGTGGGGGTTGCCCTGGTTAACTTAAGCTAGGATAGTGATGTCGCTTCGGTGATTCAGTTGGATATTTCAGTCGTTGAGGCGGAGGGTCGTTTCTAAGCGGCTGCTTTTGTTGATTTAAGTGCCCTTCCAAAGGCTACGGCGGGTTGTTCCACCTCATCGGTGGAAGAAGGGGGAAGGGATGTGGTAGAGCACGAGTATAAGTCCGAATCCGACCTGGATCCCGACAACGTCCGTATGTTTCAAGAAGATTTCACCAATTCAACGGTGCGCGCGGAGGGGCAAGCTCGCTTCATCGAGGTTCTCACGGATCTAAATTTACTACTCCAAGGGAATAACTTGGTGCCGCAGTTTGAGCTGCTATGCTCGGAGACCGAAAACGCATCGTTGAGGGACGTTGCAGATATCGGGGTGATGAATGAAGTGGTCGTGATGGGCCTGAGGGTATGTAATACGACTTTGGTTTGTTTCTTCTCTGCCTTAGCTCATTCTTTATTTTAATTGTTGCCTTTGTTTTGTAGACTTACTTGTTTGAGGTTGAGAGCATCCATCGAGCCAAAGTTTGCTCGAGGATCTTTATGCTGGTGTTGGGGAAGTATCGTTTCTACCGTGACTGGTGTTGAGAGATGTATGAGCGTTTGAGGAATGATCCCCGCAACCAGCCTATGGGTGAGGAGTTGGTGAGGCGAGGACACCAGCAGCAACAGGCCCTTGATAGCAGAAGTGCTCTCGAGGAGCAGCTTCGTTAGAAGGACGAGGAGCTCGAAGTGGGAAAGAGGGCTGCAGCTAAGTGTGAGCGCCTGCAGAGCAATTTGAGGGAAATGGAGTCAGAGGCAGAGTAGAGCCAGATCAAGGCCCCAGAAAAAAGTTTCGCTAAGTAAACTATGCTTTCGTGGTGATACATAGGCTAATTATAATATTTATTTGATACTAAAATGGGGGATATCTATTGGAGTTGGTAAATAAGTGTATAAGCCCGGTGGTAAGTTATTCGGGGTCCAAGTAAGGGCCTAAGTCAGAGTCAAATTGTAAATATTTGCAATAGACTTAGATTGCAAATGGGTTCGCACAAGCCTCCATGTTGAAGGATCATATCTAAACATGTATAAAGTTTTATGTGTTGGACAACCTATCATATGAAATATCTTCGAGTCTAATTTGCAAAGTTTCAAACCCTTCGTCATTTGGACATTCCTACTCGAAGTTATGATCAAATTATCAAAGGCTGGAAAATGTATCCTGTGTCAATTCTGCGACCGCAATCATGTCGCATTTCTCACTTTGCGATCGCATTATGGTTGCAGAATGGGATAGTGTAGCCCAGTTTTGGGCGTCGATTTTGGGGTGCATTCTGCGGACCGCATTCCTATTCTGTGGTCCATTCTGCTATAGCAGAACCAACGTCGTAGGGTTAATTTTCTAATTTTTTTAACCCGACCCCATTTTGATATATAGCCTTTGGGGCTTCATTTGGGGTCATTTTCTACTGATTTTAGAGAGAAGGAGGAACCCAACCTTTAAATCATCTAAACCTTGCATCATTCTTCAAGAATCAAAAAACCCAATCACAAGATCTTCATCTAAGAGATGGAAGTTGCTAAAATTTCCGAAATATCTTAGTAATTAAAGGAAAGCTCAAGAAAAGTGCACAACGAGCGGCATCGGCCAATGGTAGAAGTATTTTCTTCCCAGCATACTTGGATCGTGCGGTGAAACTGGTTCCTTCCTAATCAGTGCATTGTTCTATCTTTCAGTAAATGGCACCTAAGAAGAAAGCGAGAATTGGCCAAGAAGCCAATGCCACCCTAGAAGTGGCTGATGATTCACTACTTGATGTCGCAGGTGAGGGTAGTCGCCCTGCTATTACTCTGCAGGATCTTTCTATTTAGGGACAAACTACCACAGTTCCTACACCTACAAAGGGTGCCACTATCCCTCCCGTTGATAATCCTATGCCAGCTCCGGCCCCAACTTTCGGTTCTGGTATTTCTGATCGGGATCTAAGGGGACCTATTCAGATCATAACTCAGTTGGTGGACTCCCAGGCCCGTAGTTCAAATGTTGCACCCAGTTCATCCAGCCAGCCACGGGATTCTACCAGTTCCAGGGTTAACAAATTCCTTCAGTTAGACCCTTCGGTATTCACAGGTGCCAATCCAGAATAAGACCCTCAGGACTTTATTGATGAGATATACAAGACCCTCAGGGTAATGTGTGCGATTGAGACAGAGGGAGTAGAGTTGGATGCCTATCGTCTAAAAAGGGTGGCATATGCATGGTTTGAGTTATAGGAAGATTCTCGCGAGGAGGGAAGCCCTCCGGCGAGGTGGAGCAAGTTCGCTGATGCCTCTATAGATCATTTCCTACCTGCTGAGACAAGCGCAACTCGTGCAGCTAGGGTGTGCATTCAAATCGGTTTATCGATAAATCGAATCGATTATTTGTTATCGATTTCGATTTCTATTTCAAAATTTTCCTTATCGAGGTATCGATTTCGATTTCGATTCTGTCCTTTTTCGGTTTATCGATAAACCGATAACATACACTATTTTTTAAATTTTTTATAAATTGTTTTTTAAAATATTTTTTTAAATTTTTTTTACCCTTATTTTATAATACCATTTCCTTTGCCCTAAGTCTCTAGCGTTATTATTTCCTCTACCACATTTAAGGAATGATCATATTTAAAGCTCAAGAGAATAAAGTTCAAATTAATGGAAAATAAAATTAGCCGTGATGATATAGTTTATTTCTTTATGCCGTTGGAGTGTTGGTGACATACATTTGATCACTTACTTTAATTTCTTCATGTGCTTGTTGACACAATATTTATGTTATAAACTATGCTCTTCTTATTTTTGCTCTTTTTGTCCATATTAGTTAGGCGTGTTTGTAGCGATATACTTTTTGTGGAATCCCAAAATTTTTCTTATTGGTGTAATCGATAACCGAATCGATAAGCCCCAAAACTCGATAAATCAAAATCGAAAAAATCGAAACCTTATTGAAACGATAACGATAAGCATATGTTCACATCGATAATCGATAAATAATTATCGATAAGGGTCAAAATCGAATCGATAAATCAATGCACACCCCTATGTGCAGCAGAGTTTGAAAATCTGAAGCAAGGTAGTAGGAGTGTGTGGGAGTACCATATGGAGTTTGCTCGCCTGTCCAAGTATGATATTCATATGTTACCCACAATGGGGGCTAGGGTGAGTCAGTTTGTTCAGGGTCTCAATCCTTTAATATTAATGAGGCAACTATAGTTAAATCGAATTTTCACAACATCAATTCATGCAAAGTTTCAATCAAAGCAAGAATCCAAAGTTCAGTCTTACCACATTTACACAAGCATCGACAAAGCTCAATTTCTAAAAGAATGGCTAAAACCCCATCTTTTAGAAATTGAGCTCTATCGATGCTTGTGTAAATATGGTAAGACTGAACATTGGATTCTTGCTTTGATTGAAACTTTACATGAATTGGTGTTGTGACCCTATATTTGTGGAAGATGCATTCCAATGTGATCAGTGTACTATTCTTGAGAACTTGAATTATAAATGTATCTGGTGATGCCTTTGATGTGTTTTATTATGGGTTGGTGTATGCTCCCGTTGATTTGGAAGAATCCGTCGTGTTTAAAGTTCCGTTGTTAATAAACTTGAGATGTATTATTTCTGTAAAGCTGAAAGTGTCATGAAAGGAAAATATTTTTGATTGATTGAATATCAATTAGTTTTGACTTGAAAGGTACCATATAGGTGTTTTGAGCTAAAACTATGCAGTCCATGTCTGGTATCCTTATGATAATGTAGTGCTTGCAATACTGGGGTTACGATTGTTGATATATACATTGTGGTGCTCTTTCTAGTTGTAGATGTGTTGTTAAGACGATTATGGTGATTCTCTGGCAGGTGGATAGGCCTAGTTACAAAGGAGACTCTACCGAAATTTCTGAAAAATTTAGGAGTTAGTCAAATTTAAGGTCTTGAGTCAGGTAAGAAGTGAGAATGGTTATATTCTGCATTTGAGTCGGAATATACTCCTCATTCAAGGACGAATGATCCTAAGGGGGGAGAGAATGTAAGGCCCGAAAAAACATTTTGCTAAGTAAACAATGCTTTCGTGGTGATACGTAGGCTAATTATAATGTTTATGTGCTACTAACATGGTGTATATCTATTGGAGTTGATAAAAGTGTATAATCCCGGTGGTAATTTATTCGAGGTCCAAGTAAGGGCCTAAGTCCAAGTAAAATTGGAAAAATTTGCAATAGACTAAGATTTCAAATGGGTTCGCACAAACCTCCACTTTGAAGTATCATATATAAACAGATATAACGTTTTATGTGTTGGACAGCTTATCATATGAAATATCTTTGAGTCTAGCTTCCAACGCTTCAAACCGTTTGTCATTTGGACATCCTACGCGAAGTTATGATCAAATTACCAAAGGATGGAAAATGTATCCTGTGTCAATTCTACGACCGCAAATCATGTCGCATTTCTCACTTTGCGGTCGCATTCTGGTCACAGAATAGGCTAGTGTAGCCCGGTTTTGGGCTCCGATTTCACGGTGCATTTTGCGGACCGCATTCCTATTTGGGGTCCATTCTGCAATAGCAGAACCGACGTCGTAAGGTTAATTTTCTAATATTTATAACCCGGCCCCATTTTGATATATAGCCTTACTGATTTTAGAGAGCGCTGATTGCATTTTAGAGAGAGAAGGAGGAACCCAACCTTTAAATGATCCAAACCTTGCATCAATCTTCAAGAATCAAAGAACCCAATCACAAGATCTTCATCTAAGAGATGAAATTTGCTAGAATTTCCGGAATATCGTAATAATTAAAGAAAAGCTCAAGAAAGGTGTTTCCACAGTGAGCGCCATCGGCCAGTGGTAGCATTATTCTCTTCCCACCATACTTGGATCGTGTGGTGAAACTAGTTCCTTCCTAATAAGTGCATTGTTCTATCTTTGAGTAAATGGCACCTAAGAAGAAAGTGAGAATTGGCCAAGAAGCCAATGCCACCCTAAAAGTGGCTGATGATTCACTACTTGATGTCACGGGTGAGGGTAGTCACCCTGCTATTACTCCGCCCGATCTTTCTATTCCGGGACAGACTACCACAGTTCCTACACCTACAGAGGATGCCACTATCCCTACCGTTGATACTCTTAACTCGCCTCCGGCCCCAACTTCCGGTTCTGGTGTTTCTAATGGGGATCTAAGGGGAGCTATTCAGATCTTGACTCAATTGGTGGCCTCTCAATCCCAGAGGTCAAATGTTGCGCCCTGTTCTTCCATCCAGTCAGGGGATTCTACCAGTTCCAGGGTTAACAGATTCCTTCAGTTAGACCCTCTGGTATTCACATGTGCCAATACAGAAGAAGACCCTCCGGATTTTATTGATGAGATGCACAAGACCCTCAGGGTGATGCGTGCGACTAAGACAGAAGGAGTAGGCTGCCTACCGTCTGAAAGGGATTACCTATGCATGGTTTGAGTTATGGGAAGATTCCCGCAAGGAGGGGAGCCCTCCGGCGAGGTGGAGTGAGTTCGCTGATGCCTTTATAGATCATTTCCTACCTGCTGAGACAAGGGCAGCTCGTGCAGCAGAGTTTAAAAATCTGAAGAAAGGTAGTAGGAGTAAGGCTGTATCCGGTTCCGGTTCTGGGTCTATTCGGGTCAGCGGTTCTGGTTCTGACGATTCCGGTTCTGGCGGTTCCGGTTCTGGCATTTCCGGAGCCGGAACCGCTTTCTGGTTCTGGCGATTCCGGTTCCGCGGTTCTGGCGGTTCCCGGCGGTTCTGATTTTTTTTTTAAATCAATATCTTGCATAGTAGTCATTAGTATATTGTAGAATATATTTTATATGGTGTACTATGTTATTAGTATAATATATATTGTGTTTGGTAATTAGTATATATTGTGTATAAGTAGTGTATTTTTTGTATATAAGTAGTATATATTGTATTTAAGTAGTATATATTGTAAATAAATAGTGTATATTGTGTTGTAGTTAGTAATTAGTATAAATTGTATATAAGTAGTATATATTGATAAAAGAATATTTTCATTAGTATACTGTGTTGTATGTTATATATTGTATGTTATATAAATATTCAAGGATTGATATAGAATTAAAGGCAAAGAAATATTGAGACAAAAGATATTCAAGGATATGATAAAGAGCATATTTATTGACCAAAATGGCATATCTTTTTTTATTCTTCCTTCCCCCAATGGAATGAGCACAACATCGTACTAATACCACCATTAAAAGGAAAAAAAACTAAAAGAAGACATGCCAATGTACAAGTTACATCATAGTTTATGTATTATTTCTAACAAATCTCATAAAACCTTCAAGGTTTGGAGGTGGTTGTGTTGGCGGTGGTGGAAATGAATCTTGTTCATCACCACTTCCGGGTGAAGATGTTTCCTGAGCAAGTTCCGCTAGCATTTCTTCATAGCACTCATCTATTTCTGGTTGTGATTTAGCTAGCCCAAAGTTCCTTCTTTCTGCGTGGATCCAATCTCGAAAAAGCACTGATTTTTCCAAGCTGTCCCGCATCGACGCCCTGTGATCACCTATTTGTAGTCTTGCTTGACTAAAGGCGCTCTCTGATGCAACAGTTGACGCTTGAATCGACAGAACATCCCGAGCCATCCTTGCAAGAATGGGAAAATGCTTTTCCCTTGCCTTCCACCAATCCAAAAGGTCGAAAGAGCCGTCTAGATTCTCATTCTCTAGTCCCTGCTACAAATAAACTTGAAGCTCATTTAGATGGGAAAAATCATCTACATTTTCACCTGGAGTACCCCTGAACTTCGTCCACGATTTAAGAGTTGTTAAGCCAGCAGCTCTTTTAGGCGCCTGTGATGTGGACGAAGTAGGGGTTGGAATATTAGGCCTAGCAAGCTCTAACGCCTATTTATAAGCATTATAAACAGTTTGAGCATTCACTGTAATTGATGCTTTCGCATCAGATAGTGTAGCCATTTCTTCTTCTTCAAGATCTAAAGCTTGATAAATAGTAGAATACCAAAAGTTAGGACCTCCTACTTTCATAGTAGGATTTAACATAGCAGCCACACCAAATATAGGAGGGATTGGAAAAAAAATATTTTTTAAACTTCTTTTTCATTTCAGTAATTGCAATTTCATAAATTTCCCCTCCCTCGTTAAAATCAACAAAACAAATTAGCAAGTGCGGCAATATAAACTAAGCAGTTAGAAATAGTTGGATAATATTGGCCAGATAAAGTAGTTGTAGCCACATGAAAATGTTCTAAAAAATCTAAAAGAATTTTAACGTTAGTCCAATCTTGATTAGTTAGCATGTCATTATCTTCCTCCGCACAATCCCGAGAATTATAAGTAGCGTTAATTGGGTTTCTATATTCGTACGCCACTACTAAACTTTTGTACATGTAGTTCCACCTAGTCGGGCAAGGTTTAGGAACCTTTCTTTCTCTAAGGCCATATTCGTCATATTTTTTAAAATATTCTCTAAGTCTACTTCTACGGTTAGAATAAAAAAGCTAATTAAGAGCGAATTTAACCTTTTCAATTTCTATGTTTAAAATTCTCATACCATCACCAACAATTAAATGATAAATATGACATATACATCTAACATGGAAAATATTAGTAAAAGCAGGATTAAGTGTTCTAGTTAAAATACCTATTGCACTAGTGTTGCTACTAGCGTTATCCATGGAAATTGACATTATTTTATCATTAAATCAAAAATATCTACATACATCTGAAACAATGTTAGCAATAAACTTACCCATGTCCCGTGAATTAATTATTCTATATGCAATAATGCGTTTTTGCATTGTCCATTCTTCATCTATCCAATGACTGGTTACGGTTAGATAATCACAATCATTATTACTTCTACCAATATCAGTTGTAATAGACATACGATTACTTATATGGGTAAATAAATAACGCAAGTATTGTTCATATTCATGCTTGTATTTATAAATGTCGGGCTTAACTGTGGCGCGAGGCCAACCTTTATACGTAGGATTAAATACTCTTCTAATATAATGAATCCAAGCAGGATTAGAAGCAAAAGAATAAGGCAAACACATAACAGTAATCAATTTAGCTAATTCTTCACGATCCTTATTTGGATCGTAATACAATATACCTCCGGTGACTGTGTTTATTCCTGGTTGAACTAGATTTAAACCAGTACTTGGGTTAACTGTAGAATCAGGACTTGTCCTCCCCTTTTGTTGTGCTTTCAATTGGAAATATCTAGCCTTATCGCTAGGGTGTAATTTTATATGTTTAACTAAACTACCTGTGCCGCTACGATCTCCAGTATACCTATGCACAAGTAATTTCCCACAAGATTTACACTTAGCCTTATTTTGTTCTCTTAGTTGAATAAAAAATTGACAAACTAATGAAGTTTCTGAACGTTTAGGAGGTTGTCTACTAAAAGTGGGAGTTTGTACGGGTGGGTGTTCCGGTTCATTAGTAGCAGGACTAGTAGGTGTATCATCTAAATCTACCGGAGCTTGGGTTTCGTCATCATCATCAACCTCATTTTCCTCTAAGATAGGTGCATTAGGATAAAGAATATTCATAATATCATCGTCTATTCTATCACCAACTGCTACATCATGTAGAAAATCAACATCGCTAAATAGAAAACATGGGTGATCACTATCAAGGATTCCGAAGGTTTCATTATATTTCTAGGTTGGCTACTACTTTGAATTTGTTTATCGTTTCTAGGTCGGGGACCGGGGGAGGGGTAGTATTTTGGCGACTACTTTCACCGGTTTTAAATTTTCCTTTTCCGAACATATTTTTCAATGAAAATGCCATAATAATTATAATTAAGTAAAATAACAATACACAAAAATATTCTTAGCACGTAAGAGTTGAACCTAGTTTACCGGATTGACGAACAACTTCTTGAAAATTGAAAATCGTTGAAATTGAACACTTGAAAACTTCAATTCAACAACTTCACAATGTTTCACGAATTTGCAACAATAAATTAAGCACTTGCACTAGAAAGATTGAAAGAAAGCTTGAGAGAGATTGAGAGATATTGATGAATTGGTGAATTAAAATGAAAGAATGAGGGGGTATTTATAGTTGAGAAATGGGAAATTGTGTAATTATATAAAGTTTGGGGGCCAAATGGCTATTTTTGAAAATTCCAAACAGCTAATTTTGAAAAAGAGCCGTTTGGAAATTTAAAAAATTTTTTTTTTTAAATCGGACCGTTGCGGAACCGTTTGGAACCGGATGGAACCGTTTGGAACCACTTGAACCGGTCCGGTTCCGGTTCTGGCGATTCCGGTTCCGCGGTTCCAACGGGTGGAACCGCACCATCACGGTTCCGGGAAACCGCCGGAACCGGAACCGCGGAACCGGAACCGCCGGAACCGGCAGAACCGCCAGAACCGCAGTTCTAGTCCGGTTCCGGTTCGGAACCGTGAATTTTGCAGCCTTAAGTAGGAGTGTGTGGGAGTACCATATGGAGTTTGCTCGCCTGTCCAAGTATGCTATTCATATGTTGCCCACAATGGGGGATAGGGTGTGTCGGTTTGTTTAGGGTCTCAATCCTTTAACTATTAATGAGGCATCTACAACTACATTGAATTCTGACATGAATTATGGGAAGATGGTTGCATTTTCTCAGGCCACGGAGGATCGTAAGTTGAATAAAAGAATGGAGAGAGAGCGTAACAAAAAGACCTGATCTGCGAGCAATTATAATGGCTCCTACAGTGGGGATAATGGTGGGAAAGGATCACACAGGAAAGTGTCATCCGAACCCACACAGTCAATCCTTCAGACCGCAGCAAAGGCGCTACCCTCATGGCCTGATCAGCAGCAGTATGGCCATAACATGCAAGACCAAGGCAACATGAAATCTAACCAACAGGTCCAGTCAAGTGGGAGCCATCAGAGGCAGCAACAACCCTGTTGCCCTAATTGTAGGAGGCATCATCTAGAGGTGTGTCGTAAGGGCACTGACGAGTGTTTCGGGTGTGGAGTTAAGGGACATTAGCGAAGACACTGCCCCAACAAGTGAGGGGCAACAAGTAAGTCCATTAACCCCCTTTTGTTCTATGATGTGTGTGATTAGGTATGACCATTTAATTTCGTGCAATGGAAGACTGACCATGGGGTGATACTTTCTTACATGTTTAGACCTCCAAACTTGGTAAGTTTAACTTATACAGAAATGATCGGGTGAGAGGGGAATGGGATTTGAGGTGTTTACACATGCTTACAACACAAGTTAAGTGCTTAGAAAGGATGTTTTTATATTGAGTATGTGGTATGTCAGCATGTTACTTACGTACGTTAGAGATGTGGAGTCGAGGGGTATTGATTAAGCTATTTCCCTATCAATCTAATGTTATTAAGTGAATCAAATCAGAATTTCAACTCATTGTATATGTACATCTATATTGGAGAGCTCTTATAAACGTGGTCTTAACAAGGTGTTGAATAACAAAACATTTTGTGTATTAACTCTTTTAATGGGATGTATTATTTAAAAAGTCTCCCAATCAGTTTTATTATTCACATACTTGAGCATTCCTCCTTAATGAATCCTATTGCTAATGTACGAGCTACCCTGATGCCTTAATTGTCTAATAGTTGATGTCATCACAATGATTAACCATATTAGCATCACAAATAGATATTCTCGTGTCTTTTAGCATGTAACTTCATGGAATGCCCTACTTAGTGCCTAAAAGGATTCCTAAATAACTCCAAGCCCAATCTTGAACTCTATTGTTCCTTACTGTATTACATCTATTGAGTATTAAAGGTTCATACATGTCAAAGGAGAAGTATCCACATGTGATCCCATATATTCGATAGGCAATTTTATCATCAGTTTATGATAGCATGTCCTAGGATGATTGTTAAAGGTTATCAATGGTTTAGTATGAGTGTTCATGTATAGATTTAGAGTTTAGAAAATGAAGGGGTTATTCTTAATACTTTCCCCTAAATATGTTAGGTGAGTTGATAAAGAAAGTAGCATAAGTGTATTCCATATTAGGTTGCACTAGGAGTATAATATACCCGTAACTGTTCCTCATGTACTTTGTGTTTTCATATGTTTATGTCTAAGAAGGTAATGATAAAAGAGGTGTGTGAATTGATTTGATTGAACTATATGATCATGGTAATATCCTATATGATGCATTACTGGCAAGAGTCATCGTGGCTTGACTTTATATGGATTGTTGATTGAAATGAAATTATATTCTTATTGATGAACACATTTGTGATTAAATTAATGGCTGGTAAGGACTATTATGAACACATGACAGTTTGGTTACTACAAAATGACATTCTTGATGGTATGATGCCACGTGATGGAATTGTGGGATGTTGTTGTTACCATGAATTGTAATATCCGGTGGAATGTAAATTGTAGAATGGAAATTATCAATTATATGTTAATAGAATTTGATTAATGGAGTCCATCCCTAATTATTCATGAGTTAGTTTGGGTAGAATGAGACCTAACAGGCTTGCTCGGTTGGGTTTACTGGGTTGAGCTCCGGTCGCGCTCCTCAGATTTTGGGGCGTGACAGGATGTAAGCGAGTATGACCGGCACTCAACTTTGTATATAAATAAATTCTCTTTCCCATTGCTTATCTTGTACTTACTTTTGTACCTTCCTTTTTTCCCTTTAAACTTTCTTTTGCACGTGTTCGAAGAGATGACTCGCCTTTGAGCTCGACTGTGGTCGGCGTATTAGTTTTCGATCGTTAGCGATTTTGCTCCTCTGACTCGGTGTGAGCGAGTCAGAATCGTTGTTTGGCGACAGTGGAACTTAACCTTAGTCCCAGTTCGGACGCAGTTGAACTACCGGATGTTATGGTAAAAAAATATGGCCTCGTAGTTTGACCGGGGCTGAACTTTAACTTGGAGGTAACGACTTGTGGCCCGAATATTAGTTCAAATGAGAAGAACTTAGTTGAATGGCGAGGATGCTTAGCCTGTGCCTCGATTTGTTGGAGGTAGGACTTGCCGAGTTTAATGACGAAGGTGCTTATCTTGATAGTTCGAGCGAGGTCGTACTCGTTGAGTTTCATGTCGAAGGCGCTTAGCCTAAGTCCCAGTTGAACTGAAGTTGAATTTGTTAAGTTTGTTGGCAACGACACTTGGCCTTATAGTTTGAGCGAGGTCGAATTAGTTGAGTTTACTGTCGAAGGCACTTAGCCTGAGTCCCAGTTAAACTGAAGTTGAACTTGTTAAATTGGATGGCGAAGGAACTAGGCCTTATAGTTTAAGCAAGATCGAACTCGTTGAGTTTAATGTCGAAGGTGCTTAATCTGAGTCCCAGTTCAAATAAAGTTGAACTTGTTAAATTTGATGGCGAAGGTACTTGGCTTTATAGTTCGATCGAGGTTGGACTCATTGAGTTTAATGTCAAAGGCACTTAGCCTGATAGTTCAACTGAAGTTGAACTTGTTAAATTGGATGGCGAAGGCACTTGGCCTTATAGTTCAAGCGAGGTCAAACTCGTTGAGTTTAATGTCGAAGGCGCTTAGCCTGAGTCCCAGTTCAACTGAAGTTTTGCTTGTTAAATTTTATGGTGAAGGCACTTGGCCTTATAGTTCGAGCGAGGTCGAATTCGTTGATTTTAATGTTGAAGGCACATATCCTGAGTCCAAGTTCAACTGAAGTTGAACTTGTTAAATTGGATGGTGAAGGCACTTGGCCTTATAGTTCGAGCAAGGTCGAACTCGTTGTGTTTAATGTCAAAAGCCCTTAGCCTGAGTCCCAGTTCAACTGAAGGAACTTGTTAAATTTGATCGCGAAGGCACTTGGCCTTATAGTACAACGAAGTCGAACTCGTTGAGTTTAATGTCAAAGATGCTTAGCCATAGACCCAATTAACCTAGAGTCGAACTAATTGAATTTGATGGTGAAGGCACTTGGCCTTGTAGTTCGAGCGAGATCGAACCCGTTGAATTAAATGGCGAAGGCGCTTGGCCTGATTCCCAGTTCGAGTGAGGTCAAACTTACTGAATTTGATGGTGAAGGCACTTGGCCTTGCAGTTCGAGCGAGATTGAACCCGTCAAATTAAATGGTGAAAGTGCTTGTCCAGAGTCCTAGTTCGACTGAGGTCGAACTTACTGAATTTGATAGCGAAGGAGATTTGCCTTGTAGTTCGAGCGAGATTGAACCAATTAATTAAATGGCGAAGGCGCTTGGCCTGAGTCCCCTTTCGACTGAGGTCAAACTTAATGAATTTGATGGCGAAGGCACTTGGCCTTGTAGTTCGAGCGAGATCGAACCCGTCGAATCAAATGACGAAGGCGCTTGACCTGAGTCCCAATTCGGCTGAGGTTGAACTTACTGAATTTGATGGCAAAGGCGATTGAACTGAGTCCAAGCTCGACTGAGGTCGAACTTACTGAATTTGATAGCGAAGGTGCTTGATCTTTTAGTCCGAGCGAGATCGAACCCGACGAATCAAATTGCAAAGATGTTTGGCCTGAGTCCCAGTTCGACTGAGGCCGAACTTACTAAATTTCATGGGGAAGGCACTTGGCCTTGTCCTAGTTCGACTGAGATCGAATTCACTTAATTTGATGGCGAAGGCGCTTGGACTTGTAGCTCGAGCGAGATCGAACCCGTCGAATAAAATGGCGAAGGCGCTTGGCCTGAGTCCAGTTCGACTGAGGCCGAACTTACTGAATTTGATGGCGAAGGCACTTGGCCTTGTCCCAGTTCGACTGAGGTCGAACTTATTGAATTTGATGCTGAAGGCGCTTAGCCTTGTAGTTCGAGCGAGATCGAACCCGTCGAATCAAATGGCGAAAGCACTTGGCCTAAGTCCCAGTTCAACTGAGGCCGAATTTACTGAATTTGATGGTGAAGGCACTTGGCCTTGTAGTTCGAGCGAGGTCAAACCCGTTGAATTAAATGGCGAAGGCGCTTGGCCAGAGTCCCAGTTCGAGTGAAGTTGAACTTACTGAATTTGATCGACCCAATGCCCTGGGAATTGGGTGTCAAGTCTCGTTTTTAATTTGAGATCTTATATAGCTTTTACGTTGTCTTCCTAATCAAGGTACGTAGGTTGTCCTGAGGTGACTCCCGGTTTTGCGATATTTCTACGCCGGTTTTCGGCTGGATCCCGTATCAGGGATATGGGAGATGTTTCACCTAGATCCTCCCTTAAGAGGGGCTTCTTCTTCTTGTTTGCACACTGTTAGAGGTCAAAGATGCAAAAGATTCGGGTTTTCGTCGAGGCCTACGAATTCCTTTGCTCGATGTACTGCTTTTGACTCGTTTGAACTGTATCGTTTACTTTCTTGGATGATTTTTCACTCTGGTCAAGGGAGGAACTATGCGATCTCGCTATGAAATTCCCAATGACGGCGCCAAATTGTTTGGCTCAAAAGTTATAAGATACTTTACAAGCATAGACAATCAAAATAAATGAGGGTAAATTATAGCAAATCATACTAAATCATTGGACCAAGCGAAAGACATGAAGAAAAAGTATTAAGAATTAGGAGGAAATATATAAGGAGACTTTATTGATCGTAGTGATTTGGTTTGCCTCTCCTTGAAGAGGTTCAAAGCCTTACAATGTTGTTCCATTCTCCCATAATATGAATACTGTTGTGTATTTCTCTCTTATAAATAGTGTCGAAGAATAAGCCCCTTCTTACGGTTCTCTCTCTTGATATTTATAGCTGTGAGCTTTGTTAGCTGGCGATAAACGGCCGTGGCCATGTCGAGGTTTCGCCTCCGAAGCGTGGGAGGGTCGTTACCCTGTCGATTGGACAATATGGTAGTCAATTGTCATTCATTCAGAGTGGTCGTAGCACTTATCAATTATAGATTATTAAGGATATGGCTAATTTCATAATTAATATGTGGTCAGATTCTGACCCATACACCTATCAATATTCTATTTTCTTATAACATTATAATATGGCAGATGTACCCGACGACATCACTAGCCTTATTTTGTCAAAATTACAGGTGAAATCTCTCTTATGATTCAAGTGTGTTTCTAAGCCATGGTGTTGTTGGATTTCAAGTCCAAACTTCCAGTTATTGGATCAACAACAAGGATACACGGTTCCAATAGTTACCACCGTTACCATTACAATACACGGTGCCAATAGTTATCACCGTTTCCATTACAATATACGGTACCAATAGTTACCACCGTTTCCATTACAATACACGGTGCCAATAGTTACCACCGTTTCCATTTAAAGTGATATACAGTCCAGAAAATAGTGAAATAATGATCGTCAGCCTGAAATATCATTTAAGAATCATTTGAGTTTTCAAAATATAGAAATACGACTGAGTTTGTAAAAATATTGTTTAAACCCTGGACTGAATTCAAATAACATGCAAATCATGCTAACTCTGATATATCAATCCCTTAAGGATTCTACAAAATCGGCACAAGGCCCCAAACATGGCGTCAAGTCCTGATATCATCAACATAAAATGCGAAGCAATCACCAACATAACACAATTTATCCCTCGGATTGGACCGAGTCACAATTTTCAACATATACGACCTCGCACTAGCCATGGAGTGTGTGTCTAGCCTCATAATAGCGTCACAATGTGATACACCGGGGTTTCAAACCCTCAGGTCATCATCTATACCCATTACTCACCTCAAGCCGGCTACAAACTAGCTCAAAATGCCTTTCCCTCGAGAATCAACCTCCGCGGATGCCAAATCTGATCAAAACCAATAGGAATACGTCACAATAGGCTAATAGAACATAACCCAATCGAAATAACTCAAAATAAACCCAAAAATACGAAGTTGGCAAAACCCGAGCCCCGATCCCACTTCTCAAAAAATTACGAAATTCATATTTTCAGAATCCTCGTCTCGCCACGAGTCCGTACATATAAAATTCATCAAAATCGGAGTCCAATTGCTCCTTCAAATCCCCAAATTTTCATTCAAAATTCCAAGCCCTAGCTCTTCCCCATTTTAATTTGATTCCAGAAATTTAAGGGCTAATATCATGTTTAAAATATATTTTGAGTCCATGAAACTTACCTCTAATCACTTCGCGTCGAAATCCCCTTCAAAATTCGTCAACAAGCTCTCAAGGTGGTGCAAAAATAGAGGAAAATGAGATAGCTCGCGGATGAAATGTTTATAAAAAGCCCTCTGCCCAGATATAATTTCCTCTATGCTATCGCGAACTTCCTCCTGCGATCGCATAGTACAAGATTCCCAGGCCTCCATATTGGCCTATGCGAACTCGACCAACACCCTGCGATCGCATTGCTTCACCAGCAAGACTTACGCATTCGCAAACTCCCCTATGCGATTGCAGAGAGCAACCACTTAAACCTACGCGATCGCATCACCAAATACGCAAGCGCATAGAACAATTCCAGGACCCCGACCAAGCCTTCTACACGATCGCAATTCCATACCTGTGATCGCATAAGGCAAATGCCTGCAACAGCTGAAGCCTCAAAATCTACAACTTTTCAAAACTAAAATCCTTCCGTTAGCCATCCGAAATAACCCTGAGGCCCCCGGGACCTCAACCAAAAGCACCAACACGACTTATTACCTCTTTCAAACTTGCTCGGGCCATAGAAACACTAGCATAAACACCAAAAATCACCAAAATCCTCAAATTCAAGCCTAAGTCAAACTAGAACTTTTCCAAATTCGCATTTGATCCAAAATCCAAGCTAAACACCTCCGAATGATCTGGAAATTTGCACACATATCAAAAGTCACCTAACGGGAATTCCATTCTGACCCTCGGATCAAAATCTTACCTACTAACCGGAATTCGCCAAAATTCGAACTTAGCCAATTCAAGCATAATTCTCCACCGGACCTCCAAATCAAATTCTGATTTCACTCCTAGGCACCATCCGAAACTAGTCGAATCATCGGAATTCCATTCCGATCCCTCTAACTCACAAGTCAACATCTGGTTGACTTTTCCAATTTAAGCTTTTCTTAAAGAGACTATTGGTCTCATTTCTAACCAAATTCAACCCACACACTTCAAACTCACCAAACACACATATCAACACACGGCAAAACATAATACGGGGATTCGGGGCTGAAATACAAAAACGATGCATCGGGTCGTCACACATGAAATGTTTCTGCTCCATACTTTTGGCTGTTGCAACTGCTCCAGTTTAGCTAAACGAATGCAATTTCACTTCGTTGTTGCATTCGTGCAGTCTACTGATTCTACTAGAGGGAAAAGATCAGGAAAAAAGAGAAGAACAAAAGAGTAGGCAAATCAACTAGAACTACTATTCTTATATATGGATATGAGCAAAATTGAGCCCTTAATTTATTCTTATAAAACAGTTTTCTCTCTCTATGTGTGTATATGGGGGTGTCAGGTTATTCTAAAATACAATACTATAGAAGTCAAGAAGAGTGGTTAAGATATGGTAATGCACAGAAAGAAGCACATATTGACATGCAAAGGTGTTTTGAAAATTATTAATAATACTACTAATACAACAGCTAATGAAGATAAGGATTGTACAATAAGTAGTACTATACAAAATGATAAATAATTTACAAGAGAGACTAGTTATAATGAAACCTATGCTCAGATTCTCGCGGATTGATAGAAAAGATCGTGACAAAACTAAGTGAGGTTGGTTTAATTCCTTTAATATTAACTAATAGACTAGTTCAATAATGAATTACCATGAAGTATAAATGTTAGTGAAAATTTTTCATATATATTTTTTTGTTCTTAAAAAAAAGTAAAGAATTGAGTTATGGTTATCTTCCGGATGAAGAATAGATTGACCACTATGCCCCAAACTTTTGTAACTTTACCATTGCATGGAATAATAGTACTATTTTTGTTGGTTGATGACTCTCCTTATATGGCATTCCTCAATCCAGTAAGTTTATGGGCTCGAGTTATTCATTTTCTTCAGTGATATATTGTGTAACAACAACAACAATGTTGAATTGGCTCTAATGTGGAGGTTTGCTGATGTCTGATGTCGATTTGCTACATTGATCTGTGTTGTTTGTTGAACTTGCTAATCACTCATTACATATTATTTCTTGTTTGTGTTATTGTCTAATATAGGCACATACTGCGATATTTCCACATTCATACCATGGAAGACACTGGAGCGATAATTGTTTAGGTAAGAAATTTGATTTATTGTCTTAAATGGAGTACTTCAGCAGTTTCTATTCAAATTCATTACATGTCAATGAGGAATGGTTAACAGGCACAGGAGGTAGCATAAGAGTTTATTTGGAAAAAATGGTGGAAACTGATCATGTGCAAGAAAATTCATTTGTTGGTGGTCAAGAGGCTATTACAGAAAATTCTCGAGAAAAGGGGGCATTATCACAAGTTATGCGAGAAAAATTGGAGAAGGCCAATGTTGAAATTTTAGAAGCAGAGAGTTGCTAGTTTGGTCAATCATTGCAATTGTTTATTTATTTGGTTTCAATTAGTTTATGTGCTTTGGTAGACATTTATTTAGTTTATAAGCTTGTTTGGCTGGTTTGATACCCATATTGTTAGCACTCCAAATTAATATTCCAGTATTGCTTTTAATTGGTCGTAGTTCATAATGAGGACTGTTTTGGTTGTTTAAAGCTCTAATTGATAGTATTATTGTTTTAAATATTTATAACCGAATTCGGTCGGAAAATTATTTTTTTTTAAAATAATCATATTTTCCGATCGATCTTGGTCTCTTTTCATTTTAAAAAAATTTCTGGAGAATAGCGACCAACGTTGGTCGCTATCTACCCAGATTTCTACAAAAAGGGACCAAATAAAGACCAACATTGGTCTCCATTTCATTAAAAAAAAAAAATTTTTTGGTAATATAGTCATCAAAGTTGGTCTCTAATGTTTAAAAAATAAATTAAATTTATGTATTTAGGGACCAAAGTTGGTCACTAATTTAATAAAATAAATAAATAATTGAATAAAAAAGAGACCAACTTTGGTCTCTATTTTTCAGATTTTATGAGAGACCATAGTTGGTCACTTTTTAATGATTAATAATTAATAAATAAATAATATATTTTATATTTAGAGACCAACTTTGGTCGCTAAATTTATGTTATTAAATTAATAAAGCGACCAAAGTTGGTCTCTATAGTCAATATTCAGAATATTTGGTCGTTGGTCCTAAATAAAAAGGACGGTCAATATAGCGACCCGGCCATTTTAATCGCTTTTTGGTCGCTTTTTAGCCTAAAAGGGACCAAATTTGATCTCTTTTTGTGGTCGCTCTTTCTTGGATTTCTAATAGTGAATGCTTTGCTCCTTATGGCGAGTTTGCAGTATTGCCCATTACCGCCGCAGACAATGGAGAAGTTGCTTTGCTAATAGACGATCATACAATTGAACTTGTTGTATACAATCCTAAGAATGATGAAATGCGACAACTTTTTGTATATCAGCCTTTACCTATACGGTTAGCTTGAAAGATACATTATTGTAGTGACGAGCATTTATATATGGAGAGAGTTTTTGGTCTTCTTCTTATCGCATAACATGTACAATGAATTATTTGATCTTTTTAATGTTCTTTTTGTGCTTATTTACCCTCGTCTACATATTACCCTCCCCAGACTCCACTTTGTGGGACATTACTGGATACTTGTTGTTGTTTGTGCTTATTTATATTTCGCTTCAAAACTTCAATTACTGATCTCACTATAACTTCGCTAGCCAATTTCTGATGCTGACCAACATGTATAATGACTGCATTTCCGGTACTTAGCTCATTAGGAATAGCCTCAATTGTATACTCTGGAGGAATATAATTATATATAGGTGCACAGCTGTAAGCTTGTAATGTTCCTATATTTCTTATATTGCTGTTATTTTATGTTATGTTATATTATTTTATTATGAGTCTATTGATAGTACTACTATATCGTCTCTTGTTGCTTTCCTGGAAACCACCTCTCTGCCCCAAAATCTGGCCATTGTTATTGTTGTTGTTGTAGTAGTAATACTGCAAGCAAAGGAGACTTTAGATAGAGTAGATGAGAACTGCTGCTGCTTCTTTTTTTCACCATTAAAGGTGTCTTTTCCATTTATCATTTTAAGCATGATGAAGAGTTAAAGACACATTTGTGGATTTAAGGGCCCTGCTGGACGACAGTCATAACCTAAATGTACATACTAACGATAAATGGTTAGTACTTATCAATTAAGTTCATCTATATATTATTATAAGTTTTGATCTATTGCTAAACCTAAACAAAATCAGAGAATGAGTTGAAATTTTCTTTTGTGTTTATTCAATGTATTCATTGTTGTACATACCTACGTCTATATACAAGAACAATGAATCTATTTAGAGATTAGTCAGTACTTATTTTTATCTTAAAATTTTAAATTAAAATTTTTAACTTGAGGATAATTCAGGACATTTTTGTTCCAAGTATTTGAACGAAAAAACTAAAATTCAAGACGCACTAGCTAATTCTTAAATAGTAATCGTTAGAGTAGCTACATGATGTCATTTCTACGTACTTAGCTGAGCAGGCCCATAAGGATAGCTTCACCAAGAAGGCCCAAAAGTAAAATCCGGACCATTGTCAAAGTCAGTTGGCCATATTCCTTTGGGATATGGCATGGTGTGACAACTTAATCACATAATTAACAGAAAAAATCATAGTTATAGATATTGAAAGCAGATAGTCAATAAAGATACATCATAATAATAATATATGTATCAAAATGTATATCACACCTTTATTTTCCTTTTTTGTGGGGCAATATTTCAAAGACAAGTGCCACATTTCAAAGACAAGTGTCTTATCCTTCTAGAAGGCTAAGTCAAGTGGCAAACTTGATTAGCCATTTGTTTGTCGTGTACTATGAATTTCCATGCAATTTCATATGTAAATAAGCCATCAGTTGGCTGCACATATCATCCCATCTGAAGTGTTTTTTCCACTTAGCCTTCTTCTCTTTCTTTCTTAGCTTCTCTTATTTTCATTCATCATGAGAAAGATATTCTCATACGTCTCTCTCCTCTCTCTTCCAAATATTTAATTAATATTCAATATTAGTTGGTCTTATTCTTTTTTATTAATTGCTGAATTTGAAAATTAATATTTTGCTGATTCATGCATCCTCCTTAATAAAGGTAGGCTTGTTTAACCATGGGGAAACATTTCACATTGCTGAAATAGTTTCTTAGGATAGTGCCTAGCACGACTCAAGCCAGTTGGAGTATTTCCGCTCACAAATAATATTATTGCAGTATTATTATTGTTGTTATTTTTTCGTGTCATTTCCCTACATTCTAAGAAACTATGGCAAGCAATACTACTACGAAATTTTTTTATGGTGGTACCAATTCTAAAGTCGTCTCTACTGCTACTGTTCCATCTGTCCTGCCAGATATCCATGGTGTTGCAAATACGTCATTGCATCCACAACTTTGGCAACTACTAATGTCCAAACACAGGTATGCGAACAGATATGGTTACATATCTAATGCTAATATTAAAACCTTCAAGAAAAATGCACCTCAATGCAATAGTAGAGTTGAGATAAATGACAATCTCGCTAAGTCAAAATTAAATTTGACTAAAGCGGATAATATTATTACTGCGGTCATTTTTCAAATAAATAATATGGTCAGTATGAGAGATTGAGTGATAGACTCTGGTGCTACTAGGAACATTTGCGAAAACAAAAATAAATTTTTGTCTTACACCCAAGTTGAGGAAGAAGAAGAATTTATTTATCTTGGTGACTCAAGAACAGCGTGCGTTCTCGGAAAAGGAAAAATTCTTCTCAAACTCACATCTGGTAAAACTCTAGCATTGAGTGATGTATTGTATGTTCCTAATATCCCAACCAATTTGGTTTCTTTGGGGTTATTAGGAAAAGTGGGAGTGAAGGTTTTATTTGAAAATAATGAGGTTGTATTGACCAAAAATAATATTTTTTGGGAAATGGATATTATAACCATGGCTTATTTGTGCTTAATATTTCCGATTCAATAAAAATGCATCTTCTTCTGCTTATATGGTTGAGTCAATTTCTTTGTGGCATGCTAGACTATGACATGTTAATGTCGCTAATATAAAAAAAATGCAGTCGGTAGGATTAATATCTAATTTAGGCACAAATAATATTAACAAGTGTGAAATATGTGCCTAAGCTAAAAGAACGAGAAAGACTTGTTTTTCTGTAAATTGAGAAACTAAACTGTTATCCTTGATTCACACTGATTTAGACAACTTGAAACAAACTATGACTAGAGGTGGTAAGAGATATTATGTGACTTTTATTGATAATTTTTCTAGATATACTAAGTTGTATTTGCTTAGAAATAAATGTGATCCTTTAATACTTTTATTTCTTATAACATTGAGGTTGAAAACCAACTTAGTAGAAAAATCAAGAGAATTATATCAGATAGAGGTGGAGAATATTTATCTTTAAATAAATTTTGTGAATATAATAGAATTATTCATGAAGTAACTCCGCCTTATTTACCTGAGTCAAATGGAGTAGCTTAAAGAAAAAATAGAACAATGAAAGAGATGATGAAATCTATGTTAGTTAGTTCTAATGTTCCTGATAATTTGTGGGGTGAAGCTATTCTATCTCCATGTCACCTACAAAATAGAATACCACATAGAAAAACTGGCAAAACTTCGTATGAATTGTGGAGGGGCTACAAACCTAACTTGAAATACTTAAAAGTGTGGGGATGTCTTGCTAAAGTTCTTTTGCCTGAACCTAAAAGGAGAAAAATAGGTTCTAAAACTGCTGATAGCTTGCTAATTGGGTATGCAGAACATAGTGTTGCATGTGCTTGATTACAATACTATAATTGAGACAAAGAATGCTGAGTTCTTTGAATATATTTATCCATTATCTGATAAAATTTCTCATAAATCTATCGAAACAAATAGTAAATTACCTCTAATGAGGAGCTGAGAAGGAGCAAAAGGCCTAGGAAAGAATATTTTTCTTATGGAAATGATTTCAAACTTTTCTTGTCAATAATGACCCATCAAATTATTTTGAAGCTATATCTTTTTCAGATGCTAAATATTGAAAAGATGCAATAAAAGTTAAAATTGATTCCATTATGAAAAATAATACATGGATTTTAACTGATTTACCTCCTGGTACAAAACCTATTGGTTGTAAATGGATTTTCAAAAGAAAATGTAATCCAGATGGATCTTTAGATAAATATAAAACTCGGTTAGTGGAAAAAGGTTTTTCTCAAAAATAAAATATAGATTATTATGAAACATTTGCACTAATGACTAGAATTTTTTCTATTTGAGTTTTAATTGCCTTAGCTTCAATCCGTAAGCTTTTTATCCACCCAATGGATGTGAAAACCGCTTTTCTAAATGGTGATTTAGAAGAAGAAATTTATATGGTTCAATCTGAAGGCTGTGCCATTCTGGATAAGAAAATAAAGATTGTAAATTAATTAAATCTCTTTATGGACTTAAACAAGCTCCAAAGCAATGGTATGCGATATTTGAACAAGTCTTACTGAGAGACGATTTTTCTTCAGTTGAGGTGGATAAATGTGTTTATACTAAAGTGGTAGACAATGATTATGTGATAATATGTCTATATGTTGATGACATGATTATATTTGGTACAAGTTTAAATATTGTGCAAAGTACTAAATTATTCTTGTCTTCTAATTTTAATATGAAAGATCTGGGTGAAGTAAATACAATATTGGGAGTTAAAGTTATAAGGAGTGAAGATGGAATAATGTTGTCACAAGAACATTATGTTGAGAGACTTGTTAAGAAGTTTGAATATTTTAATGTCATATATGTGAGCACTCCTTTTGATGCTAACTCTAAGTTGGAAAAGAATAATGAGGTGACCCGGTTACTCAGCCTAAATATGCTCAGATTATTGTGAGTCTAATGCATTTAATGTATTTTACAAGGCCTGATACAGCTTAGGTTGTGTGTAGACTCAGTAGATATACTCATAATCCCAACAGAGAGCATTGCTCTGCATTAGAGAGACTAATGAAATATTTGAGAGGAACCATGAATTATGGTAGCCTATATAGTGGATTTCCTTCTACTTTAGAAGGGTACAGTGATACAAACCGGATCTCTGATTCAGATGAGATAAAATTCACTAGTGGATATGTATTCACCCTTGGTGGTGGTGCTATATCGTGAAAATCAGCTAAACAGACGATCATTGCTAGATCGACTATGGAATCAGAGTTTGTAGCAATGGAGTTTGCTGGTACTGAGGCTGAGCTTTTGATAAAGGATGTATTGCCTCATGTATCTATACATTGTGATTGCTAAGCGACAATAGCTAAAGTAAAGAATAAATTTTGTAATTGTAAAAGCAGACACATAAAATTGAGACATAATATTGATGGAATAATTTTCATTGATTATGTGAAGTCAGAAGTTAATTTGGCCGATCCTCTGACTAAACCCATGGGAAGAAAATTAATTCTTCAAACCTCAAAAGAGATAGGGTTAAGGCCGACATGTTGTCAATAGAGATGGTAACCCAACATATATGATTGGAGATCCCATGAAGTATGTTCATATGGGTAATAACAAGTCAATATTTGAATTGTTGCACTAAAAGAGGGTGCTTGACTGCTACTAATTGAGAGGTTGAGTTATAACTCTTAGTGATTCATAGTCCTTAATGGATGGTAATTTAAAAGAAATATACACTTGATGAATTCACCTATATGAGAGTGGAGTGGGCCGCTCCTATGAGATTTTTTCCTAGTCTCTACAGCTCTCATGAATAACCAGGCATACGCATGGCCTATTGGGCGCAATACCACATTTAACAACAAAATTACTGGGGGTAAAAATGTGATTGATAAAATCACTGACTTACAATAAGAACTATTGATTCATAGAAATATTATATTTCACCAGTAATTTGGTAAGTTAAATTTTATTGGTCTATGTTTGGTTCATAATCCAGAAGATACCAAACATATTACATTTGGACCATACAAATCCAGCAAGTTTATTTTTGAAAGTCTTTAAAATAGTGGGGGACTGTGGCAATATTTCAAAGACAAGTGCCACATTTCAAAGACAAGCGTCTTATCCTTCTAGAAGGCTATGCCAAGTGGCAAACTTGATTAGCCACTTGTTTGTCATACACTATGAATTTTCATGCAATTTCATGTATAAATAAGCCATCATTTGGCTGCACATATCATTCCATCATAAGTGTTTTTTCCACTTAGCCTTCTTCTCTTTCTCCCTTAGCTTCTCTTATTTTTATTCATCATGAGAAAGACATTCTCATATGTCTCTCTCCTCTCTTTTCCAAATATTTAATTAATATTTAATATTAGTTGGTCTTATTCTTTTTTATTAATTGTTGGATTTGAAAATTAATATTTTGCTGATTCCTGCATCCTCCTTAATAGAGGTAGGTTTGTTTAATTCTGGAAAAATATTTCACATTGCTGAAATAGTTTCTTAGGACAGTGCCTAGCACGACTCAAGTCAGTTGGAGTATTTCCGCTCACAAATAATATTATTACAGTATTATTATTGTTGCTATTTTCCTGTGTCATTTCCCTACACTTTGTGTATATCAAAATGTGTATCATAACTTTACTATAAATAGAGTGTCTATAAAAAAATTATTGCTTTTATATCCAAGTGTATAATAATATATTATAATTATATTACTTGTATCTCAAAGTGTATAACACATCAACTAATGTTTACATCAAAATGTATATCACAATTTTATTTTCCTTTGTCAATATCAAATTGTATATCATAGTTTTTTTTTGTTTTTTTTTCATTGTGTATCTCAGTATTTAACACATCATCTCTTGTGGATATACACAAATGTTAGAGATACATTAATATATTGTTGGAAACACGTTTCAAATGCAATATACTAAACGTGTGTTCTTTTGTAGGTTTTGATGAATGTCAAACAAAGCAAAAACCGATATATAGCAGTACTCAAGGACAAGAACAAAATGGATGCATTACAAGAAGCTCAAGACAAAGTTTAGAAATGTTATAATTGAGTCAATATTAATTGTGATCTTGATTCCTCAACTTGGCTCATAACATGGCTTCTCTACTAAAATTATTTTTCCAAAATCATGCATATTTAAATTAAGTGTCAAATGATTTTAAACTATGCATATTTACATTTGTTAAAATGTTTTCCAAGCATGCCTCAAAAATCTGGGCTAAGATAATCGATTATGTACTTATGATAATCGAGTATCTCTAAGCCAAGACTGCATGACAATCGATTGTGAATTAATGATAATCGATTGTGAGTAAGTCAGTTAACATCAGGTTTTTGCAAACTGCATAACAATCGATTGTGTACTTATGATAATCGATTGTTAACTGAGGCAAAGTTTTCAAAACTCATAAAAATCGATTATGAACTAATGGTAATCGATTAGAATGAGAAAAATGTCTCCCAGTGATTTTAAATAAAATGATAATCGATTGTAGCTTTTGATAATCGATTATATATGAGACAGAGAGTTTTGAAATTAATTAATAATCGATTATTCCATTTGATAATCGATTGTTGAAGCTGACCGTTGTCATATATTTTCAATTACCTTCAGGTAATCGATTGTTGATATTTAACAATCGATGTTTTGCTTAAAATCTGGAAAAGATTTTCTGAACGTTGTTAAAATAATCGATTGTTGATTTCCGGACAATCGATGTTTTATGCCAAAAATTGGAAAGGATTTCTTAACGTTATAAATAATCGATTATTGATTTGAAGTAATCGATTGTTGACGTAAAATCTGGGATTGAATTTTTAATCTGATAGGCAAACAATCGATTGTTTAGTCTTGACAATCGATTGTCACTGAGTAATTTCAGCAATCCTTACTTGGCAATTAGACAACGGTAAGACTGAGTTTTTCACCTATAAATACAGCTTCAACTCAGTGTTTTCACAACAACAACATATACACTTTGAGTATTTTCATTGCTAAAAGCTTTCTTACATTGATCATCATTTTCCATTCATCCATAAAGCTTTTTGAAGAGCCATTCTATTGAGCTAAGTTGTTGTGATCTTGAGCGTACTATTTCTACTCATATCTACTCATTAAGGAGTGCTTTGTAAAGTGAGTGTGTTTTGTGTTTGTAAGAGAATTGCGATTCTCGTTTGTTGAGGAACTTGTGATTCCTCGGTTGAAGTCTTTGGGATTGTTATCCCCGAGCAGTTGAAGTCTTTGGGATTGTTATCCCCGAGCAGTTGAAGTCTTTGGGATTGTTATCCCCGATCAGTTGAAGTCTTTGGGATTGTTATCCCCGAGCAGTTGAAGTCTTTGGGATTGTTATCCCCGAGCAATTGAAGTCTTTGGGATTGGTATCCCCAAGCAATTGAAGTCTTTGGGATTGTGATCCCCGAGCACCTGGGTGAGGCTTGTGTCCTCAGCTGTAACGGTTTGTTAAGCACCCGTAAGCTTGACAAGTTTAGTGGAAATCTCGAGAGAGTCTCTCGGGGACTGGACTAACCACGTTTGTGGCCAACCAGGATACGTCATTGTGTAAGTTTATTCTACTGCACTTGTTTTAATTTCTGCAAAGTTTTTAAATTCCGCACTAAAACGCTTAATATTTTTAAAACGCTATTCACCCCCCCCCCCCTCTAGCGTAAAGCGTATTGTCCAACAATTGGTATCAGAGCCATACTCTCTGAAAGACTTAACCGTTTGAGAGAATCTTTCCATGGCTTCTACTCTAGACTCTTTTGCAGGTATTGATGAAGGACAGTGCCCCACAAGACCTCCTTTGTTTAACGGGACTAATTATTCATATTGGAAAGAAAGGATGCAGATATTCGTCAGATCAAACAGCCCTTACTTGTGGAAGGTGTACACCAAAGGAAATGAGGTTCCTATCAAAAAGGTGGAAGGAGAATGGGTGCCAAAATCAGAAGAGGAATTCAACGCCGAGGATAATCGAATGGTCCAAAATAATTTTAAAGCTATTAATTTATTACTTTCTGTTGTTAATGCTAATGATTTACAGAAAAATCTCCTGCTGCAAAACAGCGAAAGAAATGTGGGACAAGCTTGAGGTCACTTACGAAGGGACTGACCAGGTAAGAGAAGCTAAAATTGACTTTTTAACTCATGCTTACGAATTGTTCCATATGAAGGAAGGCGAAAAGGTAGACGAGATGTTTGAGCGGTTCTCATCAATAGTGAATGATCTCCACGCGCTCAAGAAGACGTTCACAGACAAAGAACTAGTTCGAAAAATCCTTAGGAGTCTAACACCGGCATGGCGATCAAAGGCCGATGCGATTCAAGAGTCAATTGGAATCACGAACGTCACCATAGACGCTCTTAGAGGTAATCTTAAGACTTATGAATCCACTATTCTTAACCCTGTTATTGATGAACAAAGAAGGCAAAAGATTGCTCTAAAGGCGAGCACAAGTCAATCACCAATTGAAGAGGATGGAGATAGCGAATTCGGACTCATCATCAAAAAGTTCCAAAAATTCATGCGAAAAGAATATGACCGCAAAGGGAAAAAGCAAGGTGAGCAAGTTAAATGTTATGAATATGGTGAAACTGGGCATATCAAAACAAACTGCCCAAATCTTAAAAAGGAGAAGAAACCCTTCAAGAAGCAACGAGCATACATATCTTGGGGAGGAGATTCCGGAGACGAATCCAGTGAAGAAGAAAATGAAGAAGCGGCAAATCTCTGCCTCATGGCACAGGAAGAAAATCAAAGTGAGGTAAGTCAAATCTCTTCTCAAAATTTTTATACTCTTGATGACATGAGAAATGCCTTTGATGAATTGTATGCTGAATTTCTCAAAGTTACAAAAACCGTCACTAGTTTAAGAGAAAGTGCTTCTCTAAAAGAACAAGATTTTCAAAAACAGTTTTCATTAAAAGAAAAAGAATTAGAAAAATTGGTTTTGGAAAATGAGAAGCTACTAGAACAAAACAAGTTTTATGGGAAAAGAAGTTCTGACAAGCCCGAGAGTTCTACAAAAAATTGTGCTTCTTGTGTAGACCTTAAGAATGAAGTAGGTAGATTAAAAGGCACACTAGATAAATTCAACTCCTCTCATAAAAACTTGAATGTGGTGCTTGATAACTTGAAATCAACCAAGCATGGAATAGGCTTCATAAATGAAGAAGAGGTTGATGCAAAAACCCAACCACCTAGAGCTCAATCTAGGATTAATAACAAAAATGCCTTTCCTAAAACAAACATGCATGCTAGACAAAATATTAGGAGACCTAGACATGACCTTCCGCCTAGCAATCGTCACCATAGACATGATGCATATTTTAGGCACAACAGTGATCATGCTAGAAGATCCCGAAATGTTCAACCTAGAAATGATTATGGTGCTCAAATTAGGAGAAATGAAAATAGAGTAAACAATGTGCATTATTCTAGCTACTATGAGCCTAGACGCATGCATAATCCAAATGTGACATGTCATTATTGTAGACGAATTGGTCATATTGCTCCCGCATGCTTTACTAGACATAGACATGCTACTCAAACATATCATTATAGTATGCATAACCCTCAAGGACCCAAATGGCATGGGTACCAAAAGAGCATTGATTTGTTTTGCAGGTGTGCTTGAAGGAATCAAGTGTAGTGGATACTCCAAACACTTGACGGGAGACGAATTCAAAATTCCTTAAATTAAAGCACAAAGAAGGAGGAAGAGACGGAAAAGTCGATTTAGGCATTTTTTTCAAAATCGGAAGTATTTTCGAAAAATTTAAAAGACAAAATACAAGGAAGACAAAGGCAAAATTGTGGAAGAAGCTTCTTAAATTGAAGAATGAGCCAAAAGACCAAAATGAACGGAGGATGTTCAAAATCAGGTAATTGGCAAAGTCGAAGGGAAGGTAAGTACCCTAAACCCTCTTAAGAACATCCTAGGACAAAATTCTTAAGAGTTCACGTTTTTCACCCGACTACACTAGTTTCAAAGTTATTATTTCATTTATAGATTACTGACTTGAGCGTCGGAGATGTTTAATTCTATTTTGCAGGTATCCCCCAAAAGGTAAGAGGAAAGTATAAATTGTCTTGATACAAGAAAAATCGATCATAATCGATTATTTATGCTTACAATCGATTATCAGTATCAATAATCGATTATTTGTTGATTCAATTTTTTTTGTCATGAAATCTTGTTGAATGTTTACATTGCTTGATAGAATTAAGTCTCATCATTTTAGCATCCCCCTTCCAAACAATCGATTATTGAACGGTCAGTGAATTTATTTTTACCGTTTCAGACTTCAAAGCTCTTCATATCTCTTCAAATCTTTTCAAATAAGTGTAAGATTCATTCCTTCTCTATATAGGCTGCACATATGCTCTTGTATACTCACTCAAGCCTCCCAAGCATCAAATTATCTTGTTATCTTTGAAAAATCCTAGCACATCTTTTTCAAAAATGTCAAGCCGCAACTCCAAACGTGCTCGTTCCAAACAAGGTGCTTCTTCTTCTCGCCATCTATATCAAGATGGATCGGTTCTATTCTTTGAATCCGATGAAGAGCTCACCCGTTTCTTAACCAAATTTCTTCATGCCATTATCACCAGTGTTAAAATCAATTGGTGCAAGCTTATTCAATCTCATATGTTCAATGCCACCAGAGATGACATACCTCTCCCCTATGCCCTCTTAATAATGAAATTTCTTGAAGCTTCCGGGGTCAATATTGCTAATGGTCCTCTCAAAAAGAGCACCAAAATCTGGGAAATTTCGGAGTCTTCCTTTCATCATGATGGTGATCATGCTCCCGCTCCTCCTCAAAATCGACAAGCCCGTCGTGCTCATCCTCCTCAGGAGCCTACCCTCCGGACTATCTCTGACCAAATTACTCAATTAACCTGTGAGGTCCATGGTTACTTTGATCACGTGCATTATGCCTATGCTCAGGTGGTGCCATATCAAGCGCCTCCCAATGATGATGAAGGGGATGGGGGTGATGAATGATGAAATTGTTGTTTTTGATGATGTGAAATTGTTGTTTTTGATTTGTTTTTCCTTGGTTGGTTAGTTGTTGTTCGTTTTATTGTGTTTGGCTCCACCCATGTAATGTTATTTTCCAATAAATAAACTTTTGTTTATTTCATATGTTTTTTTGCATATTCTTCCCTTGTATATATTTTTGCTAATGGCAAAAGGGGGAAGAAACGGGATATCAAGAAGTATGCTATATCACTCTCAACTTCATTCATGCTTAAAGTGAGGGGGAACATGAATTGAGGGGGAACATCAAATTGCATACTTTACACTTGTCTTGGATTATCAAAATAATTATTGCATATATCCCGCTTATGTTTGCCATTATCAAAAAGGGGGAAATTGTTGGAAACACGTTTCAAATGCAATATACTAAACGTGTGTTCTTTTGTAGGTTTTGATGAATGTCAAACAAAGCAAAAAGCGATATATAGCAGTACTCAAGGACAAGCACAAAATGGATGCATTACAAGAAGCTCAAGACAAAGTTTAGAAATGTTATAATTGAGTCAATATTAATTGTGATCTTGATTCCTCAACTTGGCTCATAACATGGCTTCTCTACTAAAATTATTTTTCCAAAATCATGCATATTTAAATTAAGTGTCAAATGATTTTAAACTATGCATATTTACATTTGTTAAAATGTTTTCCAAGCATGCCTCAAAAATCTGGGCTAAGATAATCGATTATGTACTTATGATAATCGAGTATCTCTAAGCCAAGACTGCATGACAATCGATTGTGAATTAATGATAATCGATTGTGAGTAAGTCAGTTAACATCAGGTTTTTGCAAACTGCATAACAATCGATTGTGTACTTATGATAATCGATTGTTAACTGAGGCAAAGTTTTCAAAACTCATAAAAATCGATTATGAACTAATGGTAATCGATTAGAATGAGAAAAATGTCTCCCAGTGATTTTAAATAAAATGATAATCGATTGTGGCTTTTGATAATCGATTATATATGAGACAGAGAGTTTTGAAATTAATTAATAATCGATTATTCCATTTGATAATCGATTGGTGAAGCTGACCGTTGTCATATATTTTCAATTACCTTCAGGTAATCGATTGTTGATATTTAACAATCGATGTTTTGCTTAAAATCTGGAAAAGATTTTCTGAACGTTGTTAAAATAATCGATTGTTGATTTCCGGACAATCGATGTTTTATGCCAAAAATTGGAAAGGATTTCTTAACGTTATAAATAATCGATTATTGATTTGAAGTAATCGATTGTTGACGTAAAATCTGGGATTGAATTTTTAATCTGATAGGCAAACAATCGATTGTTTAGTCTTGACAATCGATTGTCACTGAGTAATTTCAGCAATCCTTAATTGGCAATTAGACAACGGTAAGACTGAGTTTTTCACCTATAAATACAGCTTCAACTCAGTGTTTTCACAACAACATATACACTTTGAGTATTTTCATTGCTAAAAGCTTTCTTACATTGATCATCATTTTCCATTCATCCATAAAGCTTTTTGAAGAGCCATTCTATTGAGCTAAGTTGTTGTGATCTTGAGCGTACTATTTCTACTCATATCTACTCATTAAGGAGTGCTTTGTAAAGTGAGTGTGTTTTGTGTTTGTACGAGAATTGCGATTCTCGTTTGTTGAGGAACTTGTGATTCCTCGGTTGAAGTCTTTGGGATTGTTATCCCCGAGCAGTTGAAGTCTTTGGGATTGTTATCCCCGAGCAGTTGAAGTCTTTGGGATTGTTATCCCCGAGCAGTTGAAGTCTTTGGGATTGTTATCCCCGAGCAGTTGAAGTCTTTGGGATTGTTATCCCCGAGAAATTGAAGTCTTTGGGATTGGTATCCCCGAGCAATTGAAGTCTTTGGGATTGTGATCCCCGAGCACCTGGGTGAGGCTTGTGTCCTCAGCTGTAACGGTTTGTTAAGCACCCGTAAGCTTGACAAGTTTAGTGGAAATCTCGAGAGAGTCTCTCGGGGACTGGACTAACCACGTTTGTGGCCAACCAGGATACATCATTGTGTAAGTTTATTCTACTGTACTTGTTTTAATTTCTGCAAAGTTTTTAAATTCCGCACTAAAACGCTTAATATTTTTAAAACGCTATTCACCCCCCCCCCCTCTAGCGTAAAGCGTATTGTCCAACATATATAAGGATGTGAATTAGAACTATTTTTTTTAATTTTAGAAAAGAAGAAAAAAGGAAAGGAAAAAGAATAAAGTTCTGGACCAAGCCCCCTCATTATTTCAAAATTAACCATTATCCGTAACCCCAAAAATCAAAAGTATCCCTTGTTAAATAGAAAAAGGGAAAAAAAAGGTTGATCGGCTTCGTCGCCCTTAATTCCTTCCTTCTTTCTTTCTTCGTCCGAAACTCCATCGGAGACCTCACCACTATTTATTTCCCCTCTCAAGTTGGGGGAGGAGAAAGTCATTATTATTATTTTATTTTCTTATAAGATTTTAATATGGCAAATGTACCCGCCGACATCACTGGCCTTACTCTGCCAAAATTACCCGTGAAATCTCTCTTACGATATCAAGTGTGTTTCAAAGCCATTGTGTTATTGGATTTCAAGTCCAAACTTCAAGTTCTTGGATCAACAATGACGAGAAAGTCGAGTCGTCGTAATTGTGCATGCCGACCAGCATCGTGGACCCACTTTTCACTACATAAACCAACAACTCAATGAAGAAAATCTCAGCAGCCCTTTGGATGAGAATATTATTTTTGATTATCTTAATCATTATAGGGTTTTGGGTTCTTGTGACTGTCCTATTAATACGTGTAAATTGGGATATGTTTTTTTTATGGAATCCTTCAATTGGTCAAAATCTGACCATTACATCAGGTTGCCCCCTACCCCGTTTTAGCCATCGGTTAATGAAAGTCAACAGAGCCTGTTCTAATTCTCCTCCAATATATTTGACAAATTAAAAAGAGCAACGCCTAGGGTTACGATCAGAATGCACCATTGACCAGAACGCGTCGAATTAAACAAAAGGGAAAGGGACTTTGACTATATATATAGCCAAGGAAGGCTTTCAACGGGGAGGGGGGCTTCTCCATTCCCTAAGAAGGGAAATCAAACAAAAAGCTCCATTCTCATTTATGAAAAAGAAAACCAATTGTAATTCTGCCTTTTCATCGATTGATGTTGAATCTTACTAAGATTGTTGATATTTCCTTCGTCACCTATGCAATCATCACTATTAAATCTTTCGATCTGGAATTAATTAAGTTTGACTACGATTTACCCCTTCATTTTAGATTGTTTTGTTCAAAAAGGTTTTAACATCTTTTGAGTCAAACAATTTGGCGCTATCTGTTGGGATTTCTTTGTGAAAAATCCTAGTTTTTCCCAGATCAACGCTGAGAAACACAAAGATTCGCTGAAAGAAGCACGGAGGGAGAATCTAACTCACGCGATACATGGGAACAACACGTTAATGGAAGGAGAGCCAAGTGGATTTTTGAAAACATGGAATTCCTCACCCCATCAGCTGCAAATATCCTAAACATGGCAAATAGTGCTACAATCCGGCTCTCCCCCACTAAACCACCAGATGGGAGCGAAGAACTCTCACCTTTACCTCCCATACTTTGTCAAGGCAAGCACATAAGATCTGCTTGGGCGGACGTACGCAAGGACATCTAGGTTGAAGAACAAAAACTATATTGATCGAGCCAAAACCCTCCATGCTGGCAGCATCTCTGAGCTGAACGGCCGGAGTGAGAAAAGAAACTACGATACGCGCACAACGCGAGCCCCGCACGAAACATTGACGCCTTGTGTACACAAGCGTTGAACAATCTGGTGCAAGCAATACCAAACAAACACGGAATCCCATAGAAGATACCCAACTCTCCAAAAACCAGGAACAACGACGGGTTGTTATTTCGATAAGTTTGAATAAAACCCTTTAAGGCCAAAGGCCTTCGCCATCAAACGATATAAATGTTTGACCCCGTTCGAACGACGATGAGCAGTTATTTCGATAAGTTCGACATAAAACCCTTTAAGGCCAAGGGCCTTCGTCATCAAACAAAAGAAAGGTTAGACCTCGCTCGAACAACAACCGACTATTATTTTGATAAGTTTGAAATAACACCCTTTAAGACCAAGGTCCTTCGCCATCAATCAAAAGAAAGGTTCGACCTCGCTCGAACGACGACGGGCTGTTATTTTGATAAGTTCAAAATAATATCCTTTAAGGCCAAGGGCCTTCGCCATCAAACAAAATAAATGTTCGACCTCGCTCGAACGACGACAGACTGTAATTTCGGCAAGTTTGAAATAACAGCTTTTAAGGCCAATGGCCTTCGCCATAAAAAAAAGAAAGGTTCGACCCCGCTCGAACAACGACGGGATGTTATTTCGATAAGTTCAATGACCATATAAGGCCAAAGGCCTTCTCCATCAATCAAAAGAAAGGTTCAATCTCGCTCGAACTACGACAGGATATTATTTCGATAAGTTCGAAATAACACCCTTTAAGGCCAAAGGCCTTCGCCATCAAACGAAAGAAAGGTCTGACCGCGCTTGAAAGACGACAGGTTGTTATTTCGATAAGTTCGAAATCACACACTTTAAGTCAGAGGGCCTTTTCCATCAAACAAAAAATAGGTTCGACCCCGATCGAACGACAATATATTGTTATTTCGATAAGTTCAAAATAACACCCCTTAAGGCCAAGGGCCTTCGCCATCAAACAAAACAAAAGGTTCAACCTCGCTCGAACGACGAAGGGTTGTTATTTCGATAAGTTCAAAATAAAATCCATTAATGCCAAAGGCCTTCACCATCGAATGGAAGAAAGGATCAACCCCACTCGAATGACGATGAGCTGTTATTTTGATTAGTTCGAAATAGCACCTTTTAAGACCAAAGGTCATCGCCATCAAAAAGAAGAAAGGTTCAACCCCGCTCGAACGACGACGGGCTGTTATTTTGATAAGTTCGAAATAACAACCTTTAAGGGCAAGGGCCTTCTCTATCAAACAAAAGAAAAGTTCGACCTCGCTCAAACAACAACGGGATGTTATTTCGATAAGTTCCAAATAACACCCTTTAAGGGCATGGGCCTTCACCATTAAACAAAAGAAACGTTCGACCTCGCTCGAACGACGACAGACTATTATTTTGATAAGTTTGAAATAACACCGTTTTAAGCCAATGACCTACACCATCAAGCAAAAGAAAGGTTCAACCCCGCTGACGGGCTGTTATTTCGATAAGTTCAAAATAACACCCTTTAAAGTCAAGGGCCTTCACTATCAAACAAAAGAAATGTTGAACCTCGCTCGAACAAAGACGGGCTGTTACTTCGATAAGTAGGAAATAACCCCCTTTAAGTACGAGGGCCTTTTCTATCAAATGAAAGAAAGGTTCGACCCCGCTTAAACGACGATGGTCTGTTATTTCGATAAGTTCGAAAAAATACCCTTTAAGACCAAGGGACTTCTCCATCAAACAAAATAAAGGTTCGACCACGCTCGAACGACGACGGGCTATTATTTTGAAAAGTTCGAAATAACACCCTTTAAAGCCAAGGGCCTTTGCCATCAAACAAAAGAAAGATTCTACCTCACTCGAATGACAACTGGTTGTTATTTCCATATATTTGAAATAATACCCTTTAAGGACAAAGGCATTCGCCATCAAACGAAAGAAAGGTTCGACCCCGCTATAATGATGACGAGCACTTATTATGATAAGTTTGAAATAAAATACTTTAAGGCAAAGGGCCTTGGCCATCGAACAAAAGAAAGATTCGACCTCTCTTGAACGAGGACGGGATATTATTTTGATAAGTTCAAAATAACACCCTTTAAATCCAAGGGCCTTCGCCATCGAACAAAAGAAAGGTTTGACCTCGCTCGAACGCCGACGGGTTGTTATTTCGATAAGTTCGGAATAACATCCTTTAAGGCCAAGGGCCTTCGTCATCAAACAAAAGAAAGATTCGAACGACGACGTGCTGTTATTTTGACAAGTTCGAAATAACAACTTTAAAGGCCAAGGGCCTTCGCCATAAAAAAAACAAAGGTTCAACCCCGCTCGAATAATGACGGGCTGGTATTTCGATAATTTCAAAGACCCTTTCAGGCCATGGGCCTTCGCCATCAAACAAATGAAAGCTTCGACCTAGCTCAAATGACGGCGGGCTCTTATTTCGATAAGTTCAAAATAACACCCTTTAAAGCCAAAGGCATTCTCCATCAAACAAAAGAAAGGTCTGACCATGTATGAACGATGACGGGTTTTTATTTTGAGACGTTCTAAATAACACCTTTTAAGTCCAAGGGCCTTCGCCATCAAACAAAATAAAGGTTCGACCCCGTTTTAACGACGATGGGTTGTTATTCGATAAGTTTGAAATAACAGCCTTTAAGGCCAAGGCCCTTGGCCATGAAACAAAAGAAAGTTTCGACCTCGCTCGAACGACGACGGGCTGTTATTTTGATAAGTTCAAAATATCATCTTTTTAGGCCAAGGGCGTTCGCCATCAAACGAAAGAAAGGTTTGACACCGCTCGAATGATGACGGGATGTTATTTTGATAAGTTCGAAATAAAACCCTTTAAGGCGAAGGGCCTTCGCCATCAAAACTAAGAAAGATTCGACCCCGCTCGAACAACGACGGGCTGTTATATCGTTAAGCTTGAAATAACACCCTTAAAAGGCAAGGGCCTTCGCCATCAAACAAAAGAAAGGTTCTACCTCGCTCGAACGATGACGGGCTATTATTTCGACAAGGTTGAAATAACATCGTTTAAGGACAGCCTTCACTATCAAAAGAAAGAAAGGCTCGAACACGCTCAAACGACGACGGGCTGTTATTTCGATAAGTTCGAAATTACACCCTTTAAGGCCAAGGGGCTTCGCCATCAAACGAAAGAAGTTCTAACCCCGCTTGAACGACGACAGAATGTTATTTCGATAAGTTTGAAATAACACCCTTTAAGGCCAAGGGCCTTCACCATTAAAAAAAATAAAGGTTCGATCCCGCTCGAACGACAATGGGCTGTTATTTTATTAAGTTTGAAATAACACCCTTGAAGGCAAAAGGCCTTCGCCATCAAACAAAAGAAAGGTTCAACCTCGCTCGAACAATGACGAGCTCTTATTTAGATAAGTCCAAAATAATATCCTTGAAAGCCAAGGGCCTTCGCTATCAAACGAAAGAAAGGTTCGACCCTGCTCGAATGATGACGGGTTGTTATTTCGATAAGTTTGAAATAACACCCTTTAAGGCCAAGGGCCTTCGCCATCAAAAATTAGAAAGGTTCGACCCCGCTCGAACGACGACGGACTGTTATTTCAATAAGTGTGAAATAACACCGTTTAAGGGAAAGGGCCTTCGCCATCAAACAAAAGAAAGGTTCGACCCCGTTCCAACTACGATGGGCGATTATTATGATAAGTTCAAAAGAATGCCCGTTAAGGCCAAGGGCCTTCGCCAGTAAACAAAATAATGGTTCGACCTCGCTCGAACGAAGACGTGCTGTTATTTTGATAAGTTCAAAATAACATCCTTTGAGGCCAAGGGCCTTCGCCATCAAACAAAAGAATGGTTCGACTGTGCTCGAACGACGACGGGTTGTTATTTCGATAAGTTCGAAATAACACCCTTTAAGGCCAAGGGCCTTCGCCATTAAAAATAACAAAGGTTCGACCTCGCTCGAACGATGAGGGGATGTTATTTCAATAAGTTCAAAATAACACCATTTAAGGGAAAGGGTCTTCGCCATCAAACAAAAGAAAGGTTCAACCCCGCTTGAACGACGATGGGCTATTATTTTGATAAGTTCGAAATAATACCCTTTAAGGCCAAGGGCCTTCTCCATCAAACAAAACAAAGGTTCGACCTCGATCGAACGACGACAGGTTGTTATTTTGATAAGTTGAAAATTACACCCTTTAAGGCCAAGGGTCTTCGCCATCAAACAAAAAAAGGGTTGACCTTTCTTGAACGACGACGGGCTGTTATTTTGATAAGTTCGAAGTAAAATCCTTAAAGTTCAAGGGCCTCCGCGATCAAACAAAAGAAAGGTTCGGCCCCGCTCGAACGACGACGGGCTGTTATTTCGATAAGTTAAAAAAAACCCCTCTATAAGGCCAAGGGATTTCGCCATCAAACAAAAGAAAGGTTCGATCCCGGTCGAACGACGATGGTCTGTTATTTCGATAAGTTTGAAATGACATCCTTTAAGGCCAAGTGCCTTCGCCATCAAACAAAAGAAAGGTTTGACCAGGCTCGAAAGACAATGGGATGTTATTTCGATAACTTCAAAATAATATCCTTTAAGGCCAAGGGCCTTCGCCATCAAACAAAAGAAAGGTTAGACCACACTTAAACGACGATGGGCTTTTATTTTGATAAGTTCGAAATAACAACCTTTAAGGCTAAGGGCCTTCGCCATCAAATAAAATAAAGGTACGACCTCGCTCGAGCGACGAGGAGCAGTTATTTTGATAAGATCGAAAGAAAACACTTTAATGCCAAGGGCCTTCGCCATCAAACAAAGAAAGGTTTGACCTCGCTCTAAAGACGATGGGCTATTGTTTTGATAAGTTTGAAATAACACCCTTTAAGGCCAAGGTCCTTCGCCATCAAACAAAAGAAAGGTTTGACCTCACACGAACGACGACGGCTGTAATTTGATAAGTTTGAAATAACATCCTTTATGGCCAAGGACCTTCTCCATCAAACAAAACAAAGGTTCGACCTCGCTGAACGATGATGGGATATTATTTCGACAAGTTCAAAATAACATCTTTTAAGGCCAAGGGCCTTCTCCATCAAACAAAAGAAAGGTTTGACCTCGCTCGAACGACGCCGGGCTATTATTTTGATAAGTTCAAAGACCCTTTCAGGCCAAGGGCCTTCGCCATCAAACAAATGAAAGGTCTAACCTCGCTCGAACGACGACGGGCTGTTATTTCGATAAGTTCGAAATAACATCCTTTAAGGACAAGGGCCTTCGCCATCAAACGAAAGAATGGTTCGACCCTGCTCGAACGACGATAGGATGTTATTTCAATAAGTTTGAAATAACACCCTTTAAGGACAAGTGCCTTCGCCATCAAAAACAATAAAAAAAGTTCTATCTCGCTCAAACAATGGCGGGCTGTTATTTCAATAAGTCCTAAATAACACCCTTTAAGGGAAAGGGCCTTTGCCATCAAACTAATGAAAGGTTCGACTTCGCTCGAAGACGGTGGGTTGTTATTTCGATAATTACGAAATAACACCCTTTAAGGCCAACAGCCTTCTCCATTAAACAAAATAAAGGTTCGGCCTTGCTCGAACGATGACAAGTTTTTATTTCGATAAGTTCAAAATAACATCCTTTATTCGCTATCAAACAAATGAAAGGTTCGACATCGCTCGAACGACGACGGGTTGTCATTTTGATAAGTTTGAAATAACACCCATTAAGGCTAAGGGCCTTGCCATCAAACAAAGGAAAGGTTCAACTTCGTTCGAACGACGATGGGTTGTTATTTTGATAAGTTTGAAATAACACCCTTTAGGGCCAAGGACCTTCGCCACCAAACAAAATAAAGGTTCGACCCTGCTCCAATGATGACGGGCTGTTAATTCGTTTAGTTTGAAATAACATCCTTTAAGGCCAATGGCGTACACCATCAATAAAAAGAAGAAAGGTTTGACCCCGCTGGAACGACGATGGTCTATTATTTCGATAAGTTCTAAATAACACCCTATATGACTAAGGGCCTTCGCCATCAAACAAAAGAAAGGTTTGACCTTGATCGAAAGACGATGGGCTGCTATTTCGATAAGTTTGAAATAATACCCTTTAAATCCAAGGGCCTTCGCCATCAAAGAAAAGAAAGGTTCGACCACGCTCGAACTACGAGCGACTGTTATTTCAATAAGTTCAAAATAACACCCTTTAAGGACAAGGGCCTTCGCCATCAAGGAAAAGAGAGGTTCTACCTCTCTCGAACGACGACATGTTGTTATTTCTATAAGTTTGAAATAACGCACTTTTAGGCTAAGGGCCTTCGCCATGAAACGAAAGAAAGTTTTTACACCGCTCAAACGAGCGAGGAACAGTTATTCCGATAAGTTCAAAATAAAATACTTTTAGTCCAAGGGCCTTCTCCATCAAACAAAAGAAAGGTTTGAACTCGCTCGAACGACGAAGAGCTATAATTTTGAAATATAGAAATAACATCCTTTAAGGCCAAGGTCCTTCGCCACACAAAAAAAATATAGGTTCGACCTCTATCGAATGACGACGGGCTGTTATTTCAAAAATTTCGAAATAACATCTTTAAAGACCAAGGGCCTTCACCATCAAACAAAAGAAAGGTTAGATCTCGCTTGAATGATAGCGGGCTGTTATTTCGATAAGTTTAAAGACCCTTTCAGGCCAATGGTATCGCCATCAAACAAAAGAAAGGTTTGACCTCGCTCGAACAACGGCGAGCTCTTATTTCGATAAATTCGAAATAACACCCTTTAAGTCCAAGGGCCTTCGGCCTCAAACGAAAGGAAGGTATGACCCCGCGTGAACAACGACGGGCTGTGATTTCGATAAGTTCAAAATAACTTCCTTTAAGGCCAAGGGCCTACGCCATCAAATAAAATAAAAGATCAACCTCGCTCGAACGACGATGGGTTTTTATTTCAATAAGTTCGAAATAACACCCTTTAAGGCCAAAGTCCTTCGCCATCAAACAAAATAGAGGTTCGACCTCGCTCGAACGATGATGGGTTGTTATTTTGATAAGTTTGACATAACATCTTTTAAGGCCAAGGGCCTTCGCCATCAAACGAAAGCAAGGTTCGACCCTGCTCGAACAACGACAGGTTGTTACATCGATAAGTTTGAAATAACACCCTTTAAGACCAAAGTCCTTCGCCATCAAAAATTAGAAAGGTTGGACCCTGCTCGAACGACGACGGACTGTTATTTCGATAAGTTTGAAATAACACCCTTAAAGGGCAAGGTCCGTCGCAACCAAACAAAAGAACGGTTCGACCTTTCTCAAATGACGACGGGCTGTTATTTCGATAAGTTCGAATAACACCCTTTAAGGCTAAATTCCTTTGCCATCAAACGAAAGAAAGGTTCGACCTCGCTCGATCGATGATGGGCTATTATTTCGATAAGCAATCCTTTAAGGCCAATGGCCTTCGCCATCAAGCAAAAGAAAGGTTCGACCCTTCTTGAACGATGACATGTTGTCATTTCGATAAGTTCAAAAACACCCTGTAAAGCCAAGGGCATTCCCCATCAAACAAAAGAAAGGTTTGACCTCGCTGGAGCGATGACGTACTGTTATTTCCTTAAGTTCAAAATAACATCCTTTAAGGATAATGGCCTTCCCCATCAAGCAATAGAAAGGTTGACCCCGCTTGAACGATGACGGGCTGTCATTTTGATAAGTTTGAAATAACACCCTTTGAAGCCAAGGGCCTTCGGCGTCAAACAAAAGAAAGGTGCGACCTTGCTCGAAGAACTATGGGTTGTTATTTTGATAAGTTCGAAATAACACCCTTTAAGGCCAAGGTCCTTCGCCATCAAATTAAAGAAAGGTTCGACCCCACTCAAATGACGACGGGTTATTATCTCGATAAGTTCAAAGACCCATTCAGGCCAAGGGCCTATACCATCAAACAAAAGAAAAGTTCAACCTCGCTCAAACGACGAAATGCTATTATTTCGACAAGGTCTAAAATAACACCCTTTAAGTCCAAGGGCCTTCGCCATCAAATGAAAGAAAGGTCTGACTCCGCTTGAATGACGACGGGCTATTATTTCGATATGTTCAAAATAACACCATTTAAGGTCAAGGGCCTTCGCTATCAAACATAAGAATGGTTCGACCCCGCTTGACTGAGGGTTGTTATTTAGATAACTTCGAAATAACACCCTTCAAGACCAAGGGACTTCGCCATCAAAAAAAAGAAAGGTTCGACCTCACTGGAACGACGATGGGCTATTATTTCGATAAGTTCAAAATAACACCCTTTACGGCTAAGGGCCTTTGCCACCAAACAAAAAAAGGTTCGACCCCGCTCAAATGACGGCGAGATGATAATTCTATAAGTTTGAAATAATACCCTTTTAGGCCAAGGGCCTACGCCATCAAACAAAAGAAAGGTTCGACCCCGATGCCAGGCCGTTATTTTGATAAATTCAAAATAACACCCTTTAAGACCATGGGCCTTCACCATCAAACAAAAGAATAGTTTGACCTCGCTCGAACGACGACGGGCTGTAATTTTGATAAGATCGAAAAAAACCCTTTTAAGGCCAACTTCTCCATCAAACGAAAGAAATGTTCGACCCTGCTTGAACGATGACGGGTTATTATTTCAATAAGTTCGAAAAAATCCCCTTTAAGGCCAAGGGCCTTCGCCATCTAACAAAAGAAAGGTTCGACCCAACTCGAACAACTATGGTATGTTATTTTGATAAGTTCGAAATAACACCCTTTAAGGCCAAGGGCCTTCGCCATCAAACAAAAGCAAGGTTCAAACTTGCTCAAACGACGACGGGCTGTTATTTCGATAGGTTCGAAATAATATCCTTTAAAGCCAAGGGCCTTCGCCATCAAACAAAATAAAAGTTTGACCACGCTCGAACAACGGCGGGCTATTATTTCAATAAGTTTGAAATAATATCCTTTAAGTACAAGGACCTTTGCCATCAAACAAAAGAAAGGTTTGACCTTGCTCGAAAGACGACGGACTATTATTTCTATAAGTTCCAAATAATACCCTTTAAGGCCAAGAGCCTTCGCCATCAAACGAGAGAAAGGTTCAACCCCGCTCGAACGACGACGAGCTGTTATTTCGATAAGTTTAAAACAACACCTTTAAAGCCAAGGCCCTTTGCCGTCAAACAAAAAAAAAGGTTCTACCTCGCTCAAACGACAATGAGTTGTTAGTTTTATAAGTTCGAAATAATACCCTTTAAGGCCAAGGGCCTTCGCCATCAGAAAGGTTCGACCTCGCTCGAACAACGACGGGCTATTATTTTCATAAGTTCGAAAGAACACCCTTTAAGGCCAAAGGCCTTCGCCATCAAACAAAAGAAAGGCTCGACCTTGCTTGAAAGACCACGGGCTATTATTTTGATAAGTTCGAAATAATACCCTTTAAGGCTAAAGGCCTTTGCTATCAAACAAAAGAAAGATTCGACCTCGCTCAATCTACGACGGACTGTTATTTCAATAAGTTTGAAATAACACCTTTTAAGGGCAAGGGCCTTCGCCATCAAACAAAAGAAAAGTTCTACCTCACTCAAAAGACGATGGGTTGTTATTTCGATAAGTCTGAAATAACACCCTTTAAGGACAATGGCCTTCGCCATCTGATAAAAGAAAGGTTCGACCTCGCACGAACGACGACAGGCTGTTAATTCGATAAGTTCGAAAGAACATCCTTTAAGGCCAAGGGCCTTCGCCATTAAACAAAAGAAAGATTCTACCTCGCTCGAACAATGACGGGATATTATTTCCATAAGTTCTTAATAACACCCTTTATGGCCAAGGTCCTTTGCTATCAAACAAAAGAAAGGTTCAACCTCGCTCAAACGACCAGGGGTTGTTATTTCGATAAGTTTGAAATAATACCCTTTATGGCCAAAGGCCTTCCCCATCAAACAAAAGAAAGATTTGACCTTGCTCGAATTACGATGGGCTGTTATTTTGATAAGTTTGAAATAATATTCTTTAAATCCAAGGCCTTCGCCATCAAATGAATTGAAAGTTTGACCTCGCTTGAACGATGATAGGTTGTTATTCCGATAAGTTCATAATAACATCCTTTGAGGCCAAGAGTCTTCGCCAAAAAGAGGAGTTTGACAACCATCGAATGTAAATAAAAACAAGGACTCGTCGGGCGAGCCTCTATCTCGCACCGAAGCCATGAACAGTTGGAATAAAAAGTGAAGTACAAGGCAAATAGAGAAGAAGAAAAATTTTATTTATGCAATGTCATAGTGCAGGATACCGCCACTTGTATATGGCCCAGGCCAACCAATAAAAAAAGAAGAAAAAAGTGTTAAGAAGAAGGAACGAACAGACGACAATAAACAAACAAAATAAAAATAAAAACAATGGACAACATTCTTCGTTCGGCATTGTTACTGTCGTCATCATCACCACTTTCATCATCGTCTCCACGAGGTTCACCATTATCACCATCCGCACCTCCATTGACTTCGGGCGTCGCCGCGTCATATCCAAAGTTGATGCGAGGCTCGCGAGCCTTTGCTCGCGCTTTCTTTTAAGCAGCCTCAACCATGGTGCCCGCTTCCCACAAACTCTTATATATGTCTTGCTGGGCTTCAGCATAAACGATAGCTATGCATTTGACGAGGAACGGCAGTAGACGACTCAACCTGGGCCTGTAATCATGCATTTTCTGCCTCCAAGGCCACGACTCGATCCCCCATAATCGACGTCTCCTGATAAATTATTCCAATGTGCTCCTCGAGCCTTGCCTCTCTAAGGGTAGTTGTCGCTCTTTCCAACTCATGTTCGGGTTGGAGTACGCGGATAGTGTCCCCTAGGGCCGCTACCCTCGCCAAAGCCTCAGACAAAGCTCTCTTAATGTTCTTCAAACCAGCGACTTTGCTCTCCATCGCAGTCAATTTCCTTATCCACTTTGTGCTCATCGCCTCGACCTTGACCAAGTTGTGTTTCCTCTCCAACTGCATCGGCCTCAACCTGCCCTGCAAATTCTCACAATTTTCAGCGATCCGCTTACCCAACTCGAGCTCCTCGTCCTTGATGCAGAGTTTCTCCTCGAGTTTGCTCTTGCTATGGATTGTCTGCATCAATTCCTGACCCATTTTCTCCAACTCCTCACCAAGAGCCCGGTTAGGGTGATATGTCCTCAGCCGCTCATGCATCTCGCGACATTTGTACAGTAGTGACTACAATTTTCCAACGTCTTCAAGAAAATCCTTGCTCAGACGATAGCCCGACGGATGCTTTAAACTTCAACCATGTATGTCTGAAAATCATAAAGACGGGGTTAAACTAGTGCTTTTGAACAAGGGGAAAGCTTAAAGCGAAAACCAAATGCAACATACCCTCATTCGCATGATGGCCACTTCGTCCCTCAACTCAGCATCAGCGAAATCCCGAAAGGACTCATTCTCAGCTTCTGAGCATAACATGCTTAATTGTGGAACCAGATCCTCCCCTTCTGCCCACAGGTTGATGCCGAAAGGGATCTAAAGAATACAGGCCGAGCCCCCCGTTTGAACCGTTGAATGAGTAAGGCCCTCCTCGAACATCCTAACATCATCGGGATCCAGGTCTGACTTAGATTGATACTCATCAGCCACCATACCATTTCCTCTTTTCGCTAGTGAAAGAGGAGCAAGATCTGCTGCAGAAGATGATGGCACATCTGAAGTCACAACAGCGGCGCTAGAGGTCTGGTTCTCTACCACGACAAGATGTTGATCATCAGTAGCATCATGGACTTCTGATTGAGCCAAGTCGGTGGCTGTTGTTTCTGATTGCTGATCACGGCCGACAACTTCAACGGTCTGGTTCTACCCTATGGTGAGAGCCGCAATAATACCCTCTCCAAAGCCCGTTGGGGGAGAGTCTTCCAAGCGAATCACTATTGGGGGCGCGGTCCCAAACTCTTCTCTCCGTCTCTTCGACGGTCCATTTTTCTCTACGGTCGATGGAAGGATGAACGATATTGGTCAGGACCTCATCCTAAGAAGCGACCCTCATTGGAGTAACCAAGGTCGCATATTCAACCGAAGCAGCCCTTGGCGAAAGTCGTACAGTGGGTAAAAAGATGGGATGACCAAATGTATCCCGTTAACGAAAATCTAGCTGAGGGGCCCTTACTCTCTGCACCCTCCCTGGCAACGATGAACCATACATAAGAGGATAAAACAAAAAATAAAAAAGAAAGAAAGAAGAACAATGGATAAAGGCATCGTCTCACCTGTAAGAGGCATGCGTCCAAACCTCTCATGAAAGGTCGGCCATGTACGAACTCCCACTATATGGGGAAGAATGGCCTCCACCCATTCACGAATCCCTTCGACAGGCGGCAACAACAATCTATCAGCTGCAAAGGACGAGACAGTTTAGCATTCGCAGAAAATGGTCAAATATTTCATTAATTAAAGACGCAAACTTACGTGTAAAGTTCCATCTCTAGGGGAATCCCGTTGGGTCCGCCATAATGTGCTCAGTCCCACGTAAAAGTAATTCTCATAGATACGAAGGCTAGTTTTGTCATCCATCTTCACCACCAGACCCTTCGACCCCCGGGGACGCGCGTGAATCATCGTACCGAGAATCAGTTGAGGAGAAAAAATGCTAAGCATATGGCCCAAAATGACCTCACACCCGACACATTTTGCATACTTGAGCAGCATAAGAAACAACTTGTTCAAATAAGGAAAAAGCTGAGTGGGGCACACTTCCTAGTAATGGCAAAAATCCACCACCAACATAGGAAGAGAAAGCATGTACCATACAATGACAAGGTATGCGTAAAACACGCAGTACCTGGGATGGTCGAAGTGAACTCTTTCGTCCCCTTCCGCCGATCATATCTCAACATAATTAGGGATTCCCTGTCGTTCCCTCAATTCTACAATCTTTATTTCTCTCATAACGGAAGCAACGGGTTCCGGCTCCGCTCCGCCGCTGAAACTGAAGTCAGTTGACTCCCTCTCGGGGCGAGGCAGAATCTCAACCACCAAGAGAACCTCCTCATCCTCCACCACATCCGCCTCTCCGGTGACTTCAACAGAGCTCTCTAGTGTCGTATTAGCGGCAAGAAGATTATCGCGAGAAGAATCACCGGCCATTTTTAGCAGAAAACTCGCCAAGAGAAGTACTAAGAAGAAAAGATGAAAGGTTTTCGTAAGCAAGAAGGTAAGCAAAAATTCAAGGTATAAATAAAGCAATATCAGAAGAACTCTCTCAAACAAACGATGAAGTGAATCAATCAAATTATAATTTCACCTATTTATAAGAGACATAAATTCCCTGAGCATAAAACCCAAGAGTCGCCATTTGAATATAATAGGGCACAAACACTTTATTTCAAAAAAACAGGTGTCATAATGGTGGAACCACGAATAAGAGCTTCAGTGCCAACTGGTGTTTCGATTCCGGAACCATCGCAACGCTCCACGAGTATCAAAAGAACACCTCCACTCCGCCAAAGAATCCATAGAGTGTGATTGAGTGGAAAGTTATGGGTCATATTTCCCTCGAATTCGCTACAAACATGACCGTCTGTCGAGCCCGACAAAGGACGACCCAGACAAACGAAGGGACTAATTGTATTGGTCAAAATCTGACCACCACGACCAGGTTGCCCCTACCCAGTTTTATTCATCGGGTATTGAAATTCAATAGATCCTGCTCCATTTCCCCTCCAAGCTACTTGACAAATCGAAAAAAAACAATGCCTAGAGTTACGACCAGAATGCACCACTGGCCAGAACGAGTCAAATCAAACAAAAGGGAAAGGGACTTTGAATATATATATATATTGGGGGGAGGCTTCTCCATTCCCTAAGAAGGGAAATCAAACAAAAAGCTCCATTCTCATTTCCGAAAAGGAAAAACAATTATACTTCTCCTTTCTTAACGATTAATTTGAATCATAATAAGATTGTTGATATTTCATTTGTCACTTATGCAATCGTCACTATTAAATCTTCAAATCTGGAATTAGCTACGTTTAACTACGAGTTACCCCTTCATCTTTGATTGATATGTTCAAAAAGATTCTAATATACTTAGAATCAAACAATCCTAACATCTTTTGAGTGAAACAATCCTACAACTCGATTATGCACCAAAATAGAGACTAAGTATAATTTCGATATAAGATATTATTTTCCGATAGGCGAACTTTGTTTTGGATGATTGTCTTTGTATGAGTCGTGGTTTTATTTGTGACTATAATTATGGCATTCATATATTGGTCATGAAGGAATATGGAGTAAGAGAATCATGGACATCCTTATTTTTTATAAAGAACCGATGCTTTGCCCATTACTGCCGTAGACAACAGAGAAGTTGTTTTGCTAATAGTTTTTGACATAAAAGTTATCAAGATACTATACAAGCATAAAACAATCAAAATAAATGAGGATAAATCACAATCAAATATAATAAGACCTAGAAACGAAAATAATATTGTTCCATGAAATAAATAGATCAGATGATGTTGAGAGAATATATTTTTAGAGACAGAGAGAGAGTGTTGTATTCTCCGAGCATCATGAGGTTCCCTTTTACAATATTAGGGTCTCCTTTATATAGTAGGAGACCCTCCTCGAAATAATAAAAATTTTACAAGGTAGATTATATCCCCTTGGTGGGGACGCTAAAATTAAACGGTTTCGCTCCTATCCTTATGCCTAAATTGGTGTATATCCGCTGGTCGTACCTTCAAATGCGGAGAAGAATAGGGTCGAATTAGACCCCATACATATAGTCCCTCCGTTCGTTAGGGGACGCTTTAGGAAGCATCCCCAAGGGACAGAACTGCAAACCTTGTTTTGTGAGAATTTGACCTTACTCAAAGGCGGTAATGTGAATGAGATGAAACATATGAGATTGTTAGGCTGCTGACGCGTGATTTCCTTTTAAGAATGACGTCATCGCCTATACGCATCTTTATTACATCTGTTCCCGAGACGATTCAGAGGGTGATTTGGCACTTAATTTCTCGCGCACGTTTTGAATTATGCCTCTTCCACCCAACCCTATAAATAGGGGAAGGGTTTAAACAAATTTATCTTTCGATCCCTTTGCAAAAACTTTCTGGCTTCTTTCATTGTTTTCCTTCCCAAATAACCATTCTTTCATTTGAGACTCCTCTGTTACTTAGAAATCGCACTTCCCGTTACCTTATTTCTTGAACGAAAATCATGGCAAAGCGTTGCCAAGGTAACAAAAAGGCTAAAGACACCGCCCCATCTAGGGTACCGCCTTTCTATGATGACGAAGAAGAGGAAGTGGAAAAGGCTCTTGTTCCACTTAATATAGATAATGCGCAGCCGAAAGAACTTCTCGTTCGGGTGACTTCAAAAAGCTCTGCACCACTCTTCCCTGGGAACACACTGAACCAATGCAAAATTATTTAAATGACCTTCGTGTGGCACATAACATTTCGGCTAATTTGGAAATGGTTCCGGCGGGAACGGATCACGTAAACGTTCACAGATCGGGATACTGCACATTTTATAAATACCCATTCTTGATCGGTTACAGTCTCCCCATTTATCCTTTGGCGAAGGAATTTTGCCAATTTTACAACGTGTGCCTGACCCAGATCACCCCCTATACCTTAAAGGTGTGCAAGGTTCCGACTACATACGCGGAGCGGGCCGGGTGCGAAGTCTCTATCCATCATCTTTTGCACGTGTTTAATACTGGTTACCTGAGGGGTACTATGTGACACTTGAAGAGCCATGGCTTGAAATGGTTGGTAGTCAAGACCGATGACAAGTCCAACTGCGGCTTCCAGCGTAGGTATTTTTTATATAAATGGAACATCTGCTATCCAACCCTGACGGATTCCCAAAGAAATAGAATTCAGAATGTAAGTGTCTCCATTTGTCAAATTTCTTGTTTGCATGCGGCCCTGACCATTTAGCTACTGTGATTTTTATTTCTTTGAGCGAGGGCCTCTCTGCCCCGATTTATCAACAATATTAGACAATGGGTGGCTAAGTTGCTTCCTTATGGCAGAAGAGTCGTACCTGGTCCACTTTTCTTCAACATTACGGCCATGCTGGATCGTCAGATAATTCTTTGGCTTTGGTTTTAAAGTTCCTTTAGGCTTTAACGATTGACCTTCTCATGTTGATAGTTCGAAGCGCTCCCAAGAAGAGAGCTGCTGTTTTAGCCTCAGCTAGGTCGGATACCAATTCTGACTGTGAAGACTTGGTTTGCGATTCAATCAGTGAAGGTGCTTTCGTAGTTTCTCCGCAGGAGGTTGTGCCTGTGGTGGAGGTTGCAAGCAAAGTGGCCCCTTTAGCAAGGTCTCTACAACCCGTGAATGAAACTTCTGAAGGTGAGGATCCACCAGAGAGAAAAAGGCAGAGATTGATAACATGCAAGTTGGTAGCGACTGAGGACAAGAGGGTTAGCATACGCCTAGGCCCGTTTTCTTGGCTGATGTTATTTTCTCGGGGAGTTCATCCCCTCAAGTGAGTGCAGCTACCGAGGGCAGCCAGTTTGAGTCACGGAGGGTGGTTCAACGTCTGATGTTGGCGAAAAGGGCAACGATGTCGAGGGAGCGGACCCTGAGACAGCCCATGAAGACGTGGATGGGGTAGCAAGGGGTCTGACCATGGTGGAGATGATGGCAGGTAGGTCCAATCGCCGAATTCTGATCTCGAGAGGTTACAATTTATTACCGCATAGCGAGCAAGTGGCAATAGATATGACCCTATTGTGTGCGTCCCTCGAGCGTGAGATGTTGAGAGACATCAGTGACGGGGAATTATCTCGAAGGGTTGCAGGTGTGGATTTGCACGTAACTTTCTATTTTCCCTGCATGTCGTGAGGTTAGTCTTGATGCGCACCGACTTGTCTTTTTTTAGACTCTCATTTTGGAGGTAGAGCGGAGGCGACGTGCACAAAGGAAGGCGACCATTTTCAACAAAGTGGCGAAGAAATACAAGAAGTGTCGCGCCAAGCATCAGGCGGTGGTGGATTTTCTTAAGCATGACCCCAAATTTCGGATGTTCTGTGAGGGTCTTGAGCAGTCGGAGGAGCAGTTGAAGCGCGGGGTCACCGAATTGGCAAAGACTAACGAGGGGTTGATGGCGGTGGTGGATCAAAATAGCTAGCTGGAGACACTCCTCAAATTGAGAGAAGAAGAACTGGAGCTCACCCGTGGAGTGGTGGCGGAGGTCGCTGACCTGCACCGAGGGCTTGCACATTTAACTGCTGAGCTCGAGGCCAAGGCGGTGGAAATTGAAGCTCTTAAGCTGGCAACCTTATCGATTCCTGGGGATGCCTACCGAGATGCTCACGAAATATGGGTGTATGTTGAGGCCTGCCTGGATATCCTTAAGGAATATCTTGTTGCGGGCTGCGCTATTGAGGAGGAGGTTCAAAGGCATCGAAATATGGCTCATGCTGCCCGCGCTACCTGTGGGTACAGTTCTGAATCCCCTGATCATGAGGTATATACCTCCGAGGATGTCTACCGACTTGAGTCTGGCTCTTGGTATACCGTAGCTTATCGCCCCGGGGGCGACGACGGACGGGATGGCGAACAAACGTGGGCAACGGCCAAGATAGTGGAAACTCAGGGGGAGACGAACGAAATGGAGAAGCTCCTTAGAACTTGTATATACTTTGCTTATTTTTTGAATCTAATAGGGACCCTTTGCAAGGTCGGATGTAAATATATTTTTTGATGATAGTGAAAAATCATACTTTTGCTACTATTTCTCTCCTTTTGTCTCTTCGTGTTTTTTTGGTACTTCATCTCCGCAGAGCGGGTACTTGTTTTCTTGTAGAAATTTTATTGTGTTTTTGAACATTTTCTAAGTGTTATTCGCCAATAGGGTGCGGCTTTGACTATCGTCGGAGCGGTTATCTGTCGCAGTCGATCTAGGTTGACACTAGATAGCAGTGGACTTAGCCGATAATGACATTATTTTGACTGTCGTCCACTTATTTACTTGCCGTAGTCGAACTAAGTCGACGCTTAGTGTAACTTTGACTGTCATTGAATTATTTACTTTTCTTAGTCGAGCTAGGTCGATGTTTGAACGACGATGGCCTTAATCGATAATAATTTTCGACTGGTGGCGAATTGTTTGTTGGTTGTGGTCGAGCTTTGTCGATGCTTTATGTAACTTTGACTGTCGTTGAATTATTTAATTGTCATAGTCGATCTAGGTTGACGTTTTAACGGCTATGGCCTTAGCATGTAATAATGTTATTTTGACTATCATTGAGTAATTTATTGCTCGTGGTCGAGCTTTGTTGATGCTTTATGGCGATGGCCTTAGCCTGTTTACATAATGGAGATCATGGCCTTATCCATATACACAATGGGGATCGTGGCCTTATCCGTTTATACAATGGAAATCATGGCCTTAGCCGTTAATACAATGGAGATCATGGCCTTAGCCGATTATACAATGGAGATCGTAGCCTTAGCCGCTTATACAATAGAGATCGCGGCCTTAGCCGTTTATACATTGGAGATCGTGGCCTTATCCATTTATACAACGGAGATCGTGGCCTTAGCCGTTTATACAATGGATATCGTTGCCTTAGCCATTTATACAATGGAGATCATGGCCTTAATCGTTTATACAATGGAGATTGTGGCCTTAGCCATTTATATAGTGGAGATCGTGGCCTTAGCCATTTATACAATGGAGATCGTGGCCTTAGCCATTTATACAATGGAGATCGTGGCCTTATCCATTTATATAATGGAGATCATGCTAGTCCCTTTATTATATTGGCCTGGAGAGTACGTCGAGTGGCTGATGTGTTAAACTTGGCCACAGATACTTCCAGGTGTCCCCTCCGCCGCTTCGTTAAAAACCTTACCAAGAAAACCCAATTAGGGCAAAACTCGGGCAAGGGAAAAAGAGTACGACTCCGGAGACACCTTTTAGAAATGGAAGTTCTTGAGGTGGGCGATGTTCCAGTTGTTTTGGAGTGTTTTTCCTTCCATTGTTTCCAACTGGAATGCTCCTTTACTTGCAGCTGCTGTGATTTTGTATGGTCTGTCCAATTGGTGCCCATTTTTCCTTCGCTCGGATTTGATGCCAATATTTTGGAATTGAGGACGTAGTCTCCTACTTTGAGTGGCCTTATTTTGGCTTTCTTGTTGTAGTACCTTTCGACCTGTTAGTTTTTGGCAGCCATTCCTATGTGGGCCATGTCCCTTCTTTCCTTGTCCTCGTTGAGGTCTTGAAGTCTATTCATGTCATTCTCTACTCCGTTGGTGTGTGAATACCTCAGACTTGGTTCTCTGACTTCGACGGGTATGACCGCATCGATTCCGTAAACCAGCGAGTATGGTGCTTCTCCCGTATTAGATTTGGGTGTGGTCCAGTGTTCCCACAACACTTTCGGTAGTAGCTCGGGCCATTGTCCTTTGGCTCCTTCGAGTTTCTTTTTTCATTATGTTTAGTATTGTTTTGTTGGAATATTGTGCTTGGCCGTTGGCGGCGGGAAGATTTGGTGTGGAGAGTATTCGCTTAATGTGCCATTTCTCGAAGAACTCTGTCATCTTTTTACTTATGAACTATGGACCGTTGTCACAACTGGTTTTTTTGTGGATGCCGAAATGGCATATGATGTTTTCCGTATGAAGGCAATGACTTCCTATTTGCATATCTGGGCGTATGAACCTGCTTCCACCTACTTGGAAAAATAGTCAAATTTAACAGAAAGCGTACCTTTCCTTGTCCCGTTGGTAGGGGGCCGGTTATGTCCATCACCCATTTGATGAAGATACATGGTGAGGCGACTGAGTGTAGAGGTTCTCCCGGTTGGTGTATCATGGGGGCATACTTTTGGCATTGTTCGGACCGACGAACATATTCCGCCGCCACCTTTTTCATAGTGGGAAAGTAATAACCCGCTCGGATGATGGAGCAGACGAGGGTGCGACTACCTGTGTGGGCACCACAATGACCCTCATGTACCTCTTCGAGCACTTGCCTCTTTTGGTGCGGCCCTAGGCACTTGGCCAGAGGTCCGCCAAACATCGTGTCTTTTAGAGGTCGTGATTTATCAAGCAGTACTGGGAGGCTTGTACGTGGAGCTTCTTTGATTCTTTCTTATCAAGTGGGAGTGTCCCATCCTGCAGATAGGATACAAATGGTTGCGCAAGTCCCAAGTCTGTTTTAAAGAGAGTACCTCAGTGTGATCGACGGTTGAATGGAGGAGCGTGACCACACTTTCTTTGTTGATGTTTTTCGTGGCCGTGGCCAGTTTTTCTAAGCTGTCTGCTTTGGTGTTTTGTTACCTTGGAATTTGTTCAAAGTAGCACTTGTCGAACTCAGTCATCAATTTGTTGATTTCTGATCAGTATTTTTGCAGCCTCTGCTCCTTGATTTGGTAAGTCTCAGAGACCTGGTTCACTACGAGTTGGGAGTCGCAATGGAGAATGAGCCGCCTAACTCTGTATTTGATGGCTAATTTCATACCTTCAATCACAACTTCATACTCGGCCTCATTGTTAGTCATCTCGGGGAATTGTATGGACTGGCAAATTGTTTTGCTCGTGGGGACTTCAAGAACGAGTCCCTATCCCGATCCCAAGGCATTAGCTGCACCGTCAGTATAGAGAGTCCACAGGTCGGAGTTGGAGGAGGCGCGACTGGCCTCCAGTTCCGCCTCGGGCAGTATCTCTATGCTGAAATCGGCGACGAAGTCAGCAAGTACCTGTGACTTGATGGCGGTTCTTGGGTGGTATGAGATGCCGTGCTCGCTGAGCTCCATGGCCCATCTGGCGAGTCTGCCTTACAATTCAGGCTTATGTAGGATCTCTATGCTGAAATCGGCTATGAAGTCAGCAAGTACCTGTGACTTGATGGAGGTTCTTGGGTGGTATGAGATGCCGTGCTCGCTGAGCTCTATGGCCCATCTGACGAGCATGCCTGACAATTCAGGCTTATGTAGGATGCTCTTCACGGGGAAGGTCGTCACTACTTCTAGGGAGTGGCACTGAAAATAGGGTCTGAGCTTCGTGAAGCTACGACCAATGCCAGAGCCAATTTTTCGTGGTGTGGGTACCGTGTTTCGGTGTCCACTAGGTTTTTGCTGATATAATAAATGGGAGATTGTATACATTCATTTTCACGGACCAAGAACGCGCTGACAGCAACTTCTGATACCGCCAAATACACCAGGAGGGGCTCACCTGGGCTCGCTTTGGCCAGAAGCGCGGGCGAAGACATATATGCTTTCCGCTTTCTCAAGGCTTCGACACATTCATCATTCCACTTTAACCCGTGGTCTTTTTGCAACGCGTTAAAAAACTTGTGGCACCTATCGGAGGACCGTGAGATGAACCTGGATAGGGCAGCTATTCACCCGGTTAATTTTTGCACATGTGTTTTGCTGTCCAAAAATTTCCAGTATTGCATCTATTGCCTTGATCTGGCCTGGGTTGGCTTTGATGCCTCGTTGTGATACAAGGAAACCCAAGAACTTCCCTGAGGCCACATCGAAGGCATATTTTTCCGGGTTCAACTTCATCCCGTACCACCTCAGTATTTTGAAGGCTTCCTTCAAATGGCCGATGTGGTGTTCTTTCTTTGTTGACTTTACCAACATTTCATCAAAATATACCTCCATGGTCATACCGAGCTTTTCCTTGAACATTTTGTTGACCAGTCTTTGATACGTTGCACCTTGTAGCAATACGTCTCTTGGTGGGCGATGAAAGTTGTCTTTTCTTGGTCCTCCTCTTCCATCATGATTTGATTGTAACCGGAGTAGGCGTCCAAGAAGCTCAGTAGTTCATGTCTTGCGGTGGCGTCGAACAATTTCGATATGGTGGGAATGAATCCTTTGGGCATGCCTTGTTTAGGTCGGTGAAATCACGCATATTCTCCATTTCCCATTTTTCTTTTTGACCATGATGACATTGCCGACCCACTGGGGGTACTTTGATTCTCTGATGGAACTATTAGCCAATAACTTATCCACTTCTTCACTGAATGCCTTGCTGATTGCGGCGTTGAATTTTATGCTAACTTGCCGCACGGGCAGGTGTAAAGGGTCGATGTTCAACATACGTGTGGCGATGTCTTTCGGAATTCCTAGCATATTTGAATGGGAGAAAACTAATAAATCTGCATGGTAAGGGTGATGACCCCTATGAATTTTATATTTAGCCGATTTTTAAGTTCATTCTTCATATTTTCAAAACCCAAACTTCCATTGACGATTTTCTCTCAACTCTTTCTTTTTTAAATCAATTGTAATTCAACTTTTACTCAATTTCTTCAACCTTTAACATCTTTTATCACGATTTCATCTTAGAATCAAAGCATTCAATGGGTAAAAATGGGGGTTTGGGGTAGAACCAAGGTTCTCCTAAAATTGGGGATTTGGACGTCAATTTGAGGTCCGATTTCAAAACAAAATACATATACGAACTCATGGGAGAATGGGTAACCCGATTTTGGTTTGAACCTTGGGTTTTAACCATGTGGGCTAGGGGGAATTTTGGGAATTTCTGGGGAAAACTTTGAGAAATCCATTATTATGCATTCAAATTGATTTAACTAGCATTTGTTGATACATTTGAGAATATTGTAATTAGATTCGACCGGTTTTGTAGCGGATTCGAGGGGTAAAGCTATCTTAGAGGCATGAGTAGAGTTTGGAGCTTTCGAGGTAAGTGTTTGATCTAACTTTGGCTTGAGGGAATAGGATTAGGATGTTATTTGCTACGTGCTATGTGGAGTCGGTGCATAGGCAGGGTGACAGTTATCTATGCACCTGAGTCTAGCATGACCGTGGGTCTTAAATTGCGTTATTTTCGAATGATATGATAAAAATGCTTGTTGAAATTGATTTGTTCACATGGTATGAAGGGTTGAGGATAAATAATGATTTCGTATAAATTTTGGAGCATTGGCTCGACTTAGCACTTGTTGGTAGCTAACGTGTTTAGAAGTGGAAATTCTGTGATCATATCCCTTGCCGGGACTTAAATATATTTGAATTCTCCCTTGCCGGGATACTTGGAATGTAAGTTGCGTTCCCTTGCCAGGACACTTGGTATATGTTACTCCCCTCGCACTTGAGTTGCGAATGATGTGGGTGAGTTTTGTTAGTAAAACCGAGGATCAGGTTGCACGTCGCAACGGATTAATTATCGAGGATCGGGTTGCACACCGCAACGGATTAATTATCGAGGATCAGGTTGCACGCCGCAACAGATTGTCGAAGATCAGGTTGCACGCCGCAATGGTGTTAAATGTTGAGGATCGGGTTGTGCGCCGCAACGGGAATATGAACTGAGAATATTGTTCTGTGTGTTGAGTTTTTCCCGGTATTTCATTATCAGTTGCTAACGGCTCAGATTTCGTTCTTGTTTAGCTGACTTATGTATTTGAACTGTTGTACCCCACAACATGCTCCCCTCCCTTCTAACTGTTTAGAATAGAGCATTCTCTTATTATTGCATATATCTACATAGGTTATTTGTCGTAGATCCCGTCTAGCCTCGTCACTACCTCGTCGGGGTTACGCCAGGCACTTACCAGCATATGGGGTCGGTTGTGCTGATGCTATACTTCTGTGCCTTCTGTGCACAGGTCAGGAGAGAGCTTACGGACCGCAGCAGTAGCTTGGGAGCATGCCTTCAGTCCAGAGACTCCTAGGTAGTTCGCTGGCGTTCGCGGGCCCCGAGTCTATTCCATTTCATTTTAGTTTGTTTGTTTGTATCGAGACGGACTCTTGTGTAATTCCTTTCAGACTGATGTTTTCAGTATTCCTTTAGTAGTCCATGAGTGGTGACACCGAATGCTGGGTAGAGACTTGTTACAAACTTCCGCACTTTACTATTTTTTTCATTAAAAGTCTTCCGCGTATTTATAATTATTTATTTCAGTCTATTATATTGTTTAGATTAAAGCTTGTGAAGTAATTAAAAGGGTTGGCTTGCCTAGCTCTGATAGTAGGAGCCATCATGACCTCGGTGGTAGGAAATTCGGGTCGTCACAGTTAGTTAAGAATTTATGGTACTTGCTTGGATCGTCGAGGTCATGCCCGATGTAGGCCTTCATTGCGTAGTTGGTTCCGTCCATTTGGACAGGGTCGAGATCCTCGATTGTCTCTTTGCAGGCTTCTACGATGTCAGGATCTCCGATGGCTTCTGTCGTCGGGTTGACCTTAGTTCCCGACACGGCTTATTGCTATGCCTCTACACTCGCTCCTTTCAGTTGTTTGGTATGGGCGCAATCTTGAGTTATTCTATAGCATTCTTATATGGTGCGAGACTCGTCTCAAATGCTAAATACTCCCCATAGGGTAGGGAACTTGATCACTTGGTAAAAGCTCGAGGGGAATGCTCGCATGGCATGTATCCAAGGGCGTCCTATGATGGCATTGTAAGCTGTTTCTTGGTTCATCACGTGAAAATGTGGTCTCTAACGTGACTCCTCCCACCAAAACTGACAACATTATTTCTCCAGAGGTCCGTTCCACTAGATTATTAAAACCTGTCAGTGTTATGCAACGCGGTATTATCTTACTTCGAGTCTCATTTGCACGAGGACCCTTGGATGGATAATACAGGCGCCGCTTCTTTCATCGACCATGATCATTTTAATGTCAATATTGGCAATTCATAAAGTTATAACAAGAGTTTCGTAATGAGAAAAAGACAAATTGTCGGCAGCAGACCTATCGAAGGTGATACTATCTTTAAGGTTGTTATACCATTCATGGGTGATTGTTCGCTTTAACTTATGCGTAGTGGTGACCTTGAAATGATTGATTGTTGAGTTGTCACCGCCTCCGACGATCATTTTATGGTGCATGCTGGGGAAGGTGGCTTCGGCAGCCTCTGGGGTTGTTCTCGCCTGCGTGCAAAGTTGCTTTTCCTTTGTTGCTGAGTAGTTCCCTCAGGTATCCTTGATTCAACATCCTTACCACCTCTTGTCGTAGGGCTATCCAGTCCTTGATTTTGTATCCTCGTTCCTGATGGAACTCACATAGGATGTTTGATTTCCTTGTGGTAGGGTCTGATTTCATATTCTGCGGCCACTGCACCTTGGTACCAAGCTTTTCCAGTGCGTACACAGTTTCTGAAGGAGACACACAAAAGTTATAGGCATATAATAAATGGGGCATACCTCTTTCGTTCCGGAGTGGACCAACATGTCGCTAGAGTGCATCCGTGTCCCTTGGTGGTGGCGGATGGGAAGATCTGACATAAGGTTGGTGTTCTTTCTTTGTTAAAAAGTGGGAGTTGCTCCCGCCGCCCCTTGTTGCGTCGATGCCGCCATGTTTCTGAGTGTATCATTGTTAGCCGTTGGGTTGTCCCGTTAAGGTCATCCTTGTCCGATCGTACCTTAGCATAGTAGGCGTTGTGGATCTCCTCTCATGTTGTAGGGGGATATTTCATGAGGCGGCTTAGTAGCTTCTTGGTCGCTCTTGAACCATCCTCGTTCAATCCATTTTGGAAATCTGTGACTGCCATACCTTCCGAAACATTCGGCCGGCTCATCCTTACTCTGTTGAACCTTGATAAGAAGTCCCTAAGTCCTTCTCCTACAGTTTTCCTGATGGCGAAAATATTGGTAACTCTGGCTTTTGCTTTTTTTTGCTCCTGCATGGGCGATGATGAATTTATCCGCCATTTCCTCGAACGTTGATATCGTTCTAGCTGGTAGCTGAGAGTACCACGTTAGGGCCCCTCTTGTCAATTTCTCCCCAAACTTCTTCAGCAATACGGACGGTACATATTCTTTCGATAGATCGTTTCCCTTCATAGCAGTTACATTATCGATTAGATGATCCTAGAGATTTGTGGTCCCGTCATATATCCTTAAGTAAGGTGGCATCTTTAAGGTTTTCGGTATGGGGTGAGGGGCTGCTTCTTCGTTGTACGGTTGTTCGACAAACCTTCCTACGTCGCGCTTTGGCAGCAACTTGGGAGCACCGGGGATTTTGTCCACCCTTTCCTGATGCTTTTTCATTTGGTCATGAAGTGCCATGTTCTCATTCTCCATTACTTCCATCTTCTTGAGAACGACTACCAGTGTACTTTCGCTGGTGGTGGCTTCGATGTGGGCGTTATTTGTTCGTGCAACAGCAGGTGCATCGGTGGTTGTGGTGATATCCATCGTCGATGAGTTTCTCATGTTACTTTGGGGTGGCTTTTCGAGCAAGCCACCTAGGGTGTTCATCAACCACTCCTCTAGTAGCCTCTTGACCACCAGGGGTGGCATTTCTTTGACCGCAGAGGTTGATGCTCCTTTTTCGTGCAAGATCGTCAGGTCCTCAGATGGAGAGGGTGAGATTCCTCCACCTAGTGTATTGCTAGGGGTTGTGTTCAAAATATCCTCCTCACCAGCCTCGTTGAGAGGGCCTATGAGGTTTGTTGCAATGCCTGTTATTGCTTTTATTCTTTGTTGCTTTCTGTCATCTTTAGCTTCTGTGTGGTGTAGAGGATGGTGGTTGGTTGTTCTCTAGGTGCGAAACTATATTTTGATTCTCGAAATCCCCACAGACGGCGCCAAATTGTTTGACTCAAAAGTTATAAGGATACTTTACAAGCATAAAACAATCAAAATAAATGAGGGTAAACCATAATCAAATATAATAAGACATAGAAACGAAAATAATATTATTCAATGAAATAAATAGATAGATGATATAGAGAGAATATCTTATTAGAGATAGAGAGAGAGAGTTGTATTCTCCGAGAATCATGAACTGCCTTTTTACAAAATTAGTATCTCCTTTATATGGTAAGAGACCCTCCTCAAAATAATAAAACTAGTACAAGGTAGATTACATCCCCATATTGGGGACGCTGAAATTAAACGGCATCATTCCTACCCTTACGCCTAACTCGGTGTATATCCGCTGGTCGTACCTTCTAATGCGGAGATGTATAGGGTCGAATACGACCCCATACAAATAGATATTGCTCATAAAATTGAACTTGTTTTATACAATCCTAAGAATAATAAAATGCAAGAACTTTTTCTTCTCGAGTATAAGAGTGGTTGTATATCAGCCTTTACCTATACGGTAATCTTGAAAGATACGTTATTGTAGTGACGACCGGCACAAAAAAAGCTTACTTTAGTGAAAGATACATTACAGTATACGAGTGGTTGTATATCAGCCTTTTCCAGTACTTTTTAGCGTAAAAGGAATAGCCTTAATTGCATACTCTGTAATCTGGAGGAATAGAATCATATAGGTGGACAGGAATTCTTGTATGTTAATGTTTTTTCTTTTTATCAACAGGAAAGAGTTATATTAATATCTATGTTGCTCGAACTCGTCAAAACAGTTGCCCTATCCGAATCGGATCCTTAAAAAATACACTATTTTTGAAGGATCCGACACACACCCATTGATATTTTTGGAGAGCCCGAGCAACATAAATTAATATTAGTTGTGTGCAGAAATATCACAAACCATATATTGTTATGCCATTTAGGGCACATAATTACTAAGTCATGCCAAAAAAACTACCATAAACAGTAGTCAAACTGTTACAAACTGCCAAGTGTTTAACCAAAAAATGTAATTTGGTCAAAGCTTGAATTTTTAGAGAAGAAATCGGGTTACTGATAATCAAAGAGACTGAAATATAATTGGCTTTCAAAGAATAAGAATAAAGCAATAAGAAAGTTGTGTTTCACTATGATCTCAAGAGTGTTCTGTGTCTACAAATGATAAAACTTCCTCCTTTTATAGTTGTCAAGGAGTAACGGATTATTCTAAATAATAAAGAGCATTTAATGAGACGTTACATAATTATTGCTATTAAATACTGAATAACTAACGTATCAGGTATTTAATAATGAATGTAGACTACTTTTTGTCATCAGATTCGTGTCTTCAATGTCCTTTTCATCCGTTGATATTGAATGCCTTGGATAGACACGAGAATTGTATCTAAGATTTCTTCTCGTGCCTGTTTTCTTTTCTTTTACCGTGCCTGTTGTCTTCCGTGCCTTTTAATCATTTATTCCTCTTTGACTGTTTGACGAATTCACGTGTCATGCCACGTCACCTTTAATAAAAACTCATTTTTTTCCCAATACAGATAGTCCCCCCACTTCTCATTTATTTATCAATTAAATAATTGGGAAGTGGATCCTGAAAAGGAATTTTTGTCACAATTAATGCTTGTGTCAATATCGACGTCTCTTCTGTCTTTCTCATTTAATACTCCGTACACGTGTCATCTTCTAGTTGGATCTGCAGTTTTGTTCCTATTTTCTAGGCCTGTTCAACTTCCTCTGTTTACGAAGTGATGATTATCTTTAATATAGGCTTTCCATCATTACTTCCCTTAATTTTGACGGCTTTTCCCATATAAACTTTTAATTCACACTTTCTTTGTCTTCTTCTTCATCAACTTCCATCTAACATTCGAATTTCCTTTCTTTCTTCTACTTTATTCAAAACTATCCTGCAATGGCATCTCCAAACCCTAATCCCAGAAAGGTTTTGCTTCTTGATCATTTCCCTAATGCACCTGCTCCTATCAGACATTCCAGAGGCAGAGAAGGAAGACTCCGAAGTACGGGATCTACACGTGGAGGCTCAACTAGTTCTGGAATTAAAGGTTCTTCTTCTAAAACTCCATCCTGAAAAGGTAAAGAAATTTCGGAGGCTTCTCTAGAGCCCTCGGTTGAATAAATTATTCCAAATGATTTGTCTTTTGCAAGTGACAGAGCGTCCCTTCAAAAACAAATTGCAAAATTGGAAAAGACTTATGCTTATCCCTCTCTTATAAATGAACTTATCAATTGCTTCTATTAGCCAAAGAATTTCATCATACAGAAATGGATATTCCTATGTTTATACCTACCCCATCACTTTGGGGTTTAAGCCTGCTGTAGACCCAGTTATCATAGATTTCTGTAGATTTTTCAACATTTGCTTACCCCAAATTGGACCTTTAGTTTGGAGGGTTGTAGCTTGTTCAAGATTTTTATCTAATAAAGCAAAAGTTACCTTCACCGTCCCCCATCTCATCCACTTATACCACCCTAGTCTTCTATGCCATGGGTTTTTTACTCTAACTGCAAGGAGCAAAAGAGTTTTAGTTAATGCCGATGACGATAAAGATCGTGGGTGGTATCTACGTTATATTGGTGTTCGCATAGTGGACTTATTAGGATAATCAAACATTCCCTTCCCCGAGATGTGGAATTTTGCATGTAAGTTTTTGTTTTACATTTCCCGTGCCTATTTTATGAGATTTTGATCTTCTCTTAAATTTATCCCCTTTTTTGTTTTTTGTAGCAACCACGGTAGATGTGAAACCCGTTCCCAATTTTCATGGTTGGGTAGACTCAATTTTGAAAATTGCCTATAAGGAAGATATGACTTGGAAATATATCTCTTTCTTACACGGGTGGATAGTAAAAACACACGGTACATATTTCTTTTCACGTATACTTTCTCAATACATATACTAAATTTTGATGATGAACTCAAACCCTTATTTTTATCAGGGTTTGGAATAAAAGGGATGACAACACAGGTTGCTATAGCTATGGGTACAACTACCAACTCTGCCCTTGGTTTGGATAAGGCTAAAGCTCTTTTAGCCAAAAGAAAAGCTTTAGTGATGGAAGCTGAATATGAAGAAGAAGATAATACATTTTTGGTATCTAGGTCAAGAGCTAGGAGTTGTGTTGTTTTAGATGATGAAATTGAAGATTTTCCTTCTCGTACTTCTGCTGCAATTACTTCTTCTACAATTACTTCCACTACCGAGCCAGTTTTAATCCAATCCAATGAGGATACCGTGCCAAACGCCATGAGCATACCAACTCAACCTCCCTTGGATAGTGGTTTTTGGAGTGGCGAGCTCGGACCTATTTTTTATGAAGCTACCCTTTCTTCATTCTCCTTCCATTCTTAGACAATTGGAAGTATTTCATCACCAATAATTGCTTCCTTACCTTCACCAGTTGTGAATACTTCCATTCCCATTCCTGAATCAGTTTCTGTAGCTTCTCATTCCCTTCCTGATTCAACTTCAACGACCCATATAATGTTTACTTTTTCTACTACGCCCCCTTCTGATGTTCCCTCTTCTTCTGCTCTTCTAGTAGAGGTTAGCTCTAGTAGTAGAAGCTTGGCTATGAGAAGTGTTACGCTTGAAGTTCCTGCTACTCGAAGCCTTTTGAGAAAATCTGGAGGTGCAGATACGTGGCTCGAGCCTCTTTTGGGGATATAGAGAAAAAAAAAATTCAAAGCCACAGCTGCTACACCTTGATGTATGACATAGTTCATTCAACTTTAAAGTTAATTTTCTTGACCTTGAAAAATATTTTTACCCCCTTGTTTGTTTCCAGTCCTGACTTTCATGTTTCATAATTGTAGGCAAATCTCATTGGGACTGAGCTAATGGGGATAATTTCTTTATTGGAGAAAAAGGATCGTGATTCTACTAAGGCTATCTCTGAAGCTAGGAAAATAGCTGAGGATGCATTACTTGAAGCAGCAATTTGGAAGGACCAATATAAGAGTGCTCAAGGGCTTATAAAAGAGTTACGGGAAAACAAAGTTCATTTGGAGCAACAGAATCGTAGCTTAACTTCAGAGTTAGGAGTTTCTAATGCTTCATGGGGTCAACTTAAAAAGGATAAAGAGATTTTGGAAGGTTCTTTATATAAGGATAATGATGAGGTTAATGAGTTCAAGGCTCTTTCGGAGAAAAAGGAAGTATATGCAAGGGAATTAGCAGAGAGCCTTTCTTGTGCTCGGAATGATTTGAGCATTTCCTCCGATAAAGTTCTTATGCTGAAGAGTTCTTGTGCTAACCTTCAATCTTCCCTTGATTTCCACTTAGCTGAGCATGAAACAATGAAGAACACTTTATCTACACGGGGAAGAGATTATGAAAACCAGGAGAAAGATTACAATTTCTTAGCTGAGAATTTCAATTATGAGGTTAACTAGGCCCTCTTGAAATCTCATCGTGATACTCTAATGGAGGCTTCTCAGGAAGAATTTGACTTGCAATCTGAGTTAGCCAAAGTTTTAGACATGATTGAGAAAAATGAGCAACCTACTGAAACTCCTTCTCCTGATCAGGTGATTCACATCTCTTCTCCAATAGTGGAAACTTTCGGGGTTGATGAGCCTTTGAACTTAAAATCAACAGCTGAAGTTATTGAAGTAACAGTTCCAGCGACCAAGGGTAGTTTACCTACAACACAGTTTTTGGAACGGAAATCCTCGTATCTACTGCTTCTCATGAAAATGTTAGTACTTCATTTCAGCTGAGACTGCCCCTATTGCTGCTTCTTTAGAAGTTTCAACCGAGCCTAATGAGGTTGCGACTCCTACCACTCCAATCACCTCAGTGACCAGTGAAGATGTTTAACCTTACCTCTTTTGTTTGATTTTGATGATGTGATGAAGTCCCCAGTTTCTATAATGGGGCATCTGTTTTAGAAAAACAAATGTATTGTAATAACTAAGTTTTTCCCCTTAGCTTTTTATGTTAAGAAGTTTGTATAATACTTCTTCATCTTATCCTTGTCTATTTACTGATTTAACTTTTGCAGAATGATTTTACCTTACTCTTACCTATTTTTCTTTTTAGGACTTAGAGAATAAGTTATCATTTTTTATCCTTTTCAGAAAATGCTTTCTTAATTCTTCTCATGTGTTACCAGCATGAGGAAAAATAAAATAGGGCCCTTTTATTTATTGACACTTAATGAAAAAGCCGTCTCAACTTCATAATGGTGTTAACATACGATGAAAGAAATAGGAACATACATGTTTTACATAAAACAACTTTTGCAAAGTTTTTATTCATAAACTTTGATAAGTTTCTTGAGTATTACATGTATTGAAGTACATCTATAACTTTCTCGCAACTGTTTTCTTCTAAGAGATTTTCAAAATATACAAGGTTTTTTTTCATAACCTATTCCGATACATAGTCATGTCCCTGCCTTTTCATACTTAGGAAGGGTTTAAGCAATGACTTCATTATTATAAGAAAGAAAGAACACTATGATGAATGCTTTTAGATTGATACTTGAATTATCGTAACTCGATTAGATTTGAAAATCTTGAATTTTGCTCTCTCGTATCTATTTCTGCACATACTCGTGTGTATATAGTACAATCCCCAAGTGTTTGAGCGGTGAAGTATGAAGCCTCGAACACTTGTATATTTGCTCCCAATCTTTAGTCCTTTTCCTGAAACAGAAAAATATACGGGACTCGGAGGTATGATTATAGATGAAGACTGCCTAACTCGTGTGTATCTCCATCAGATTATTGTAACCCTGGGCTAGGAATTTGAAAGTATTCCAATTTGTCGTGCAGGACGTGACTCATCATTTGGCACGAGTTAGGGTTTTTGCCTAGCATCTAAAATAGTTAGTATAATTTTAACAATTCAAAGAAAAAATTCTAACTTGACGATACCTGACCGTGGGTACTTTCTTTAGAAGAAATACCTCTTTAAATGAACGGCATTCCAATGTGAAGGTAGAACCTTGCCCTCCATTGTCTCTAGCTCGTATGCTCCTTTGCCCACAACTTCACGAATTCAATAAGGTCCTTCCCATGTTGGACTTAGCTTTCCTGAATTAACTGACTTTGTAGATTGAAAAACCTTTTTAACACGAAGTCCCCGACTTTAAAAAACCTGATGCGTGCTTTCCTATTGTAATATCGTTCAATTACTTGCTTTTGAGCTGCCATCCTTATCAACGCAGCTTCTCTTCTCCCTTCAAGTAAGTCAAGATTTACTCGTAACTCTTCATTGTTCGAGTCTTCTTCTGCTTGAACACGTCGTGTACTAGGTTCACCTATCTCAACTAGTATCAAAGCTTCTGCACCATAGACCATTGGAAATGGCATCTCTCCTGTACTTGTTTTTGCCGTCGTTCGATATGCCCATAATACCGCTGGTAATACTTCAGGCCAATTGCCTTTTGATTCTTGTAACCTTTTCTTTAGGTTGTTAATAATTACTTTGTTTGTAGACTCTGCTTGCCCATCACCTACTGGATGATATGGTCTCGACGTAATTCTTTTGATTTGCCAACTTTGAAAGAATTCTATGATTTGAGCTCCTACAAATTGTGGAACACCAAAGCGGCAAATTATGTTTCTCCAAATGAAATCCTTAACTTGTTTCTCTCGTACTTGTTTAAACACTCATGCTTCTACCCATTTAGTGAAATAATCAGTAAGTACGAGTAGAAACGTTACCTGACCTTTTGCCTGAGGTAATGGTCCTACGATGTCCATTCCCCATTTCATGAAGGGCCACGAAGCTATGACAGGATGTAATAACTCTGCTGGTCCATGCATGTTATTTGCATACCTTTGACATTTATCACATTTAGATACGAAATCAATTGCTTCTTCTTCCATTCTAGGTCAGTAATATCCTGCTTGAATCAATGTTTTAACCAGTGATCTGCCTCTTGCGTGATTTCCACAATGCTCCTCATGTACTTCTCTCATCACATATTCTGTTTGAGAAGGTCCGAGACACATGGATAATGGTCCACCAAACATTTTACAGTAAAGGTTTCCTTGATACAAGCAGTAACAAGCGGCTTTCTTCCTTAATGCATGAGCCTTCACCTTGTCTGCAGGTACAATTCCGTGCTGCAAAAAAGACACGATTTCGTTTCTCCAATCCCAAGTTAAGTGATTAAAATTTACCTCATTTTTATCGGGGTCAAGAACAGAATGGAACAAATGTATAATTGAGGCATTCGAATCTTTAGCTATATCTACTGCAGATGCGAGGTTGGCTAAGGCGTCTGCTTCCAAATTCTCTTATCTTGGGATTTGCATCACTTTCCAAGTTTGGAACTGTCTTATTAACTCCCGTACCTTTCCGAGGTAGGCTTGCATTCGGGTTTCTCTAGCTACGTAAGTCCCCAGTATTTGATTGACTACTAGCTGTGAATCACTTTTGATTACAATTTTCATGATACCAAGTTCTAATGCTAGCTCCAAACCTGCAATCACAGCTTCATACTCTGCTTTATTATTAGTTACAGGGTGACATTTTATAGCTTGTCTAATTGTTTCACCCGTAGGTGGTATAAGAACAATTCCTAAACTTGCCCCCTTTCCATTAGATGAACCATCAGTAAACAGTAGCAAAGTCACTGGATTAGCTCCATTAAAAACTTGTAATCGGCGAGTACTTGAGATTTAATAGCAGTTCGAGGTTGGTAAATTATTTCGTACTCACTTAGTTCTATAGCCCATTTTGCTAGTCTTCCTGACAGTTCATGTTTATGATATATATTTCTTAAAGTAAAAGCAGTAACAACAACAATAGGATGCATTGAAAATAAGGTCGTAGTTTTATAGATGCCATGATGAGAGATAGCTAATTTTTCTAGTTGTGGATACCTTGTCTCTGCATCTAATAAAGTTTTACTTACATAATAAATCGGAGATTGCTTACCTTGGTTTCTTGTACTAAAACGGCACTTACCGCTACTTCTGATACTGCTAGATAGATGAGCAACTTTTCACCTTCTTTAGGTTTAGTCAGTAAAAGAGGATTTGATAAATAAACTTTCAAGTCCCTCAGTGCGTGTTGACAATCTTCATTCCACTCATAATGGTCTTACTTTTTGAGCGCAGATAAAAATTTGAAGCATTTTTCTGATGATTTTGAAATAAACATAAGGCCGCTATCCTTCATGTTAACCTCTGAACTTCCTTTTTACTAGTAAGGACATCAGGTATTTCTTCACTTGCTTTAATCTGAGAAGGATTCACTTCAATTCCTCAGTTAGAGACAAGAAAACCTAAAAATTTACCAGATGCAACTCCGAATGCACATTTTTCAGGATTGAGTTTCACATTAAATTTTTGCAAAATTTCAAAGGTAACTGTTAAATAAGAAATATGGTCATGGGAATGCTGGGTTTTGACGAGCATGTCGTCTATATATACCTCCATTGTTTTCCCCAAATGTTGTTGAAATATTTTGGTAACTAGCCTTTGATAAGTTGCTCCAGCATTTTTTAGACCGAAGGGCATTACTTTGTAACAGTAAGTCCCCCAGTCTGTGATGAAATAAGTTTTTTCTTCATCACCGGGGTCCATTTTAATTTTATTGTACCTCGAATATGCATCTAAAAACTTAAAAGTTCATGACCTGCAGTTGCATCAATCAATTGATCTATATGGGGTAAAAGAAAAGAGTCTTTTGGACAAGCTTTATTTAGATCGGTGTAATCTACACTAATTCGCCACTTATCATTCTTTTTAGGTACGACCACCGAGTTAGCTAACCAATCAGGATATTTTACCTCACGAATGGACCCGATTATCAACAACTTTTGGACCTCATCTTGAATTACTTGATATTTGAAAGCTCCGTGCTTTATTTTCTTTTTCTTAATCGGGGTGAAAGATGGGTCTTCGTTAAGCTTATGAGTCATCACATCCGGTGGAATACCTGTCATATCAGCATGGGACCAGGCAAAACAATCTACGTTAGCTTTTAAAAATTCAGTTAACTTACCTCGCATGTCGGGATTTAGATTGGATCCTATGTGAACTTTTTTCTCTGGCCATTGTTCAAATAACACCACAGCTTCGAGTTCTTCTATCGTCATTTTAATATTCTCGTTTTCTTCAGGTTCTTGAATTACATCGGGCATCAAATCTAAATCTGTTGTTTCAGTTGAAGTTTGGTTACTGATACCTTCAACTGTTTTCGATAATTGCTATTTCTCTTTACTTGCCGTGCTCATATCTGATACTCTTGGCTATTTGTTGATCCCCTCGAATTTGACATATTCCCCAAGGTGATGGAAATTTATTGACTTCATGTAAGGTTGATGGAACAACATCCATATCATGGATCCAAGGTCTCCCAATTATTACATTGTACGCTATTTCCAAATCCACTACCTGAAATTTAGTTTCTTTAACAACACCGACAGCATAAGTTGTCAGACTTACCTCACATTTTGTTACCACGCTTGAACTGTCGAAGCCTGACAAAGCATGTGCTTTTGGTATCATCTTGTCTTCAGCTTGCATTTCTCGCAGTACTCTTAGTAGAATAATATTTACAGAGCTACATGGATCAATCAAAACTCTTTTTACATCAGTGTCATATATAATTAAAGATATTACCAGCGCATTGTTATGCGGTGTAGTCACTCCTTCCGTGTCTGCATCGTCGAATCTTATACTTTTCTGTTCTAAGGTTTGTCGTACTCGCTTGCCGTGTGTGATCGTCATTTTGGAAATTTTATTCGAAGCCGCATATGTTACTCCGTAAATGTCTTCTCCTCCACTGATGACATTTACTATCCTCTTAGGTGAAGGTGATTTTGGTGGCTCCTGCCTATTTTTCATGTAGGCTTGCTTTCCTTTTTCACTGAACAGCTCCGTGAGGTACCCTTGCTTCAACAAATGATCTACTTCACTTTGTAAAAATCTGCATCTTGAAGTTTTATGCCCATTGTCGTTGTGAAATTCGCACCAATGGTTTGGGTTACGTCTGTTTGGATTCGACTGCATCTCTTTTGCCACCGTACCTTATCTCTCATACTCCTCAGAACAACTACGAGCTCGGAATTAGTTACATTGAAACTATGACCAACAAATCGTGCCATTAAATTTCTATCATCATCCTGTGGCTCTTGGTTGATTCGATCACCTTTGAACCTAGATGATGATCCGGTTCTCCTTTCTCTCGACCTTTGATCATAATGTTGATTGTTTTTCCTAGAACGTGGGTCTTTTCCTGCAGGTCCCATATATGGTTCGTACTTGTTTTTACCTGACCTTTTGTCGGCTTCAGACCTTGTGGACCCGCTTCTATTTTCTCGTTGAGGTTGAGATACAGTATCTTCTTCAATTCTGAGCTTCGTACTGTACATGTTATAAATATCGTTCCAAGTAGTTGCGGGGAATTCACGAAGGCTTTCTTTAAGTCTTCTCGTGGCTTCTGAACTTTTGTCATTCAAATTACTGGCGAAAGCTATTGCAGCCCAATTATCTGGTACACGGGGCAACATCCTTCTTTCACGTTGGAATCTATCAACAAAATCTTTGAGAAATTCGGTATTCCCTTGTTTGATTTTGAAGATATCTTCCATTCTCTTCTCTACCTTTTGAGCTCCCGAATGTGCTGAAGAATCTGCAAGCTCAACAAAAGAATTTATAGAATTTTCAAGTAAAAGAGAATACTAGGTTAATGCTCCCTTAGTGAGTGTCTCTCCAAACTTTTTAACCAACGCTGATTCTATTTCTTGTTTGGTTAAATCGTTGCCTTTTACTCCCGTTGTAAATGCAGTTACGTGATCAGGAGGGTCCGTTCTACCATCATATTTTGGGATATCAGGCACTTTGAATTTCTTTGGTATCGGTAAAGGAGCAGCACTTGGTTTCCATGGTTGTTGCGAGTATTTATCCACATCTACTCCTTTTATCACAGGTGGAACTCCAGGGATTTGCTTAGTACGCTTGTTCTGCTCCTTGAGTTGTTTCTGCAAGGTTAGTACCAGATTTTGAAGATGAGAATTACTTGTATTACCTGGTTCTCCATCTTGTGAGTCATTAGGAATTGCTCCATTGCCATATTCAACTAGACCAGAGCGAGGGTTTTCCACGTGTTGTTATTTGGTGTTGCTGGTGCAGCAGGCAATTGATTAACTAGGGCTCGCAAGGGCTTGTTAATTCGTGAGTCGATTATTTTCTTTAACAGTTCATCTCTTGTTTCAGCTCCTCCATCATCATGTTTAGACATATCGTTTGGAGTTCCTTCACGAGATCCACGTGAAGAAGCTTTAAGGTTAGCGTTATTGAGTTCCTCCTCCCTATCAATTTGATGGTTCAGATTTGTCTGGTCGTTGTTGTCATTATTGTTCGACATACTAACAATAGGTTGAATGTTCATTTAGAAAGAACGGATTATCAGATTTCCGGTAACAAAACCAATTCATTTAACCAAAAAAAGTAATTTGGTCGAAGCTTAAATTTTTTCCCAATACACCAAGTCTGCTCGGTCTTCCTACAGCTTTAAGCCTGTAACATTCTGTTGTAAATAGAAATTTCAATTTTTACACTTCTTTTCTTTTGGCCTATGGCCAGAAAAATGTAGAAAATGAGTGAAAAAGAGAGTAGTAAATTCTTAAACATGTAATACTGCAGGCAAAAGGGTTTTTAGATAGAATTGGTGAGAATTGCTTTTTTTTTTTGTTTCCAAGATCACAAGTGTCTTTTTGAATTATCATTTTAAGCATGATCAAGACTCATAGTAATTTTATGGGATTTTTACCTATCTATATCATATAGCAAATCTTATTACTAAAAATATTTATAATATTATATTTACCCGCCTAGTCCATAGTTTGTCTACAAAATCTGTACCAAATTAAAAATAAATGAATTCTACCCTAAAAACGCGCCAAAATAGAAATAATCAGATTTAATGGTAATTCTATCACCTTTAATTTCAAAATTTAAAACGGGAGCAAATCCATTGCAGGGTGATTCTCTCATTGTCCATGTATTTTCCACCATTGATAGCCATAAAAAGCTTGAAAGCTTTGAATTCAAATTTGAATTTTCAAAAATCATTATTTGTTTGGATTGAGTGTTGTTGCAAATAATTGGAATATGTTTAGGAGTTTATATCTAAATTTTGAGGGATTTTGGTGAAGATTAGACTTGCTTTTGACTGAATTTCAGATTGAAACCCGTCGAAGAAGAAGAAGAAGACATATTTCTAGAATTGTGTTTAAATTGTAGATAAATTGTTGAATTGTAGATAAATTGTATATTGGAAAGACTAAAACTTCTACAAGTGTTCTACAATTATGTCGAAAAATACCAATTATGCGACAATTGAAATGAGAATTGGGATATTAAAATTCAATGTATTCAGTTTGTAGATATCTTGTAGATACAATTTCTACAAATAAACTACAAATCAGTTTAAGTATTGTATAAAGTTGTATTGTTACATTTATACTACAATTAAACTACAATCTTGTGTCAAAAAAATATTGACAACAAAATTTGCTCTTCGTCAATAAAATTTTTACAAAAAAATTACAAATAAACTACAATTGCACTCACACTGTAGACTGGTTACACAACTGGCACTAAGAACGGGTTACACAACTGGACTTTAAAAGTGGTCCAAACACCCCGAAACAAAGATTAAAACGTTAGCAGTATAATATTTGACTTTTCTTGTTTTAGAAGCAGTACGAATTGTCATATATACTATATATAAATCAAGGTGGGGTCATGCAAAGTTACCTTTATCGATATTTTCCCAGGCCTCCTGAATTTAAATTAGTTTAAAAATCGTGGGGGTAGGGGATGGGAGGAGAGAGAGGCGGGTAAATAAAATAAAGTGAATATATGCTCATAAAATCATGCCTAGAACAAATGAAGCAATAATTATACCCTTAATTTGAATTATGGTACATAAATTGAAATTTGGTATGCTTAAATGTAATAAACACAAACCTTAAACATGGGAGGTAATAAGGTTTGCAATATGATATAAATAGGTAAAAATCCCTAATTTTATATTATACGGATCATTAAAACAATTTCTTTTGGTATAACCATTTCGTATCCACCAGAACTAACTCATATTTACGTCGTATAATTAAGGCCAATGAAAAAGAGAAGAACTTCTATAAGACTTTCTCCATCAGAAGATAGAATAGGATGTCAAATTTTTGTAAAAGAACCAAAAGGTTTATGTATAGTTAATTAAGCATTTATGCTCGTCATATACCCTGTTTGGCCAAGATTTCTCCAAACCCAAAATCACTCTTTTTTCCAATTCAAAATTGAAGTGTTTGGCTAGACTTTTAGAAGGAAAACAAACGCTTTTAAATAGAAACAGAAGCATTTTTGGGGAAGCAAAAAAGAGTAGTTTCGCTCCAATAGTATTTTTTTTTTAAGAAAAAAATATATACTTAGAAGTATTTTTTAAAAACTTGACCAAACATTAATTGCTGCTTAGAAGTGCTTTTTAAATTAATTAACCAAACATAAATTATTTCTCACTAGAAGTAACTTTTGAAAAAAAATAATTTTAAGAGAAAAAGTTTTAAAAATAAAATAATTTTAAAAACTTGACCAAACAGGCAATTAGAACATAAGTATGGTGTTAACCATGAGAAAGAGAATTCAAACCACTGATTAAATGACCGTATTCCGCACATTTACTTTGCTCTATCCTCGATGAATTACAACATCAGGTCTTGGCAATATAAGGAAATAAAGCAACACTTACTGCCTCCATTTAAAAAATAAAATAAAAATAAAAAAGAACAAAACAACAACAACAACAACCTAGTATAATCTCATTTAGTGGGATCTGGAAAGGGTAGTGTGTATGCAGACATTACCCCTATCCTGAGTAGAGAGACTGTTTCCAAATAGACCCCCGGCATTCTTCACTCCAAGAACTTCCCACCTTACTCTTGGGGAGATTCGAACTCACAATCTCTCAATTGGAAGTGGAGGTTGTTTACCATCAGAGCAACCCTTCTTATCTAAAAAAAGAACAAAACGATTCATCAAAAAGCTTTGCCTCAAAATGAGTTCATAAAACTCTTAATTCTAGCATAAAATTTAGGTTACGTTTATTTCATGTTTGATAGTTGATATTAATTAAAATCTGTATAAGTTTGTATCAAAATTTTGAGAGTACCTTCCCACATAGTATGTGGGAGTACAATCCCCAAATATCCTAGTTCCTGACCAAATGACCCTTAATGTTAAATAAACTATTAACATTCCTCAATTCCAGCTGTACCCAAATATTTCTATAACTAAAGCTATTAATAATTCTTTTATAAAAATGTAAAAATACCTTAAAAGAAAAACAAAATTATTAAATATTTTATACTGAAATGCTTATAATATTAAATATAATATGGATGAAAAATAGTAATTCGTCCTATTATGGGTTAATATTATCCGGTCACAAAATGAAATCTCTCTGGATTCTAAATTTGTAAGAAAAGCCACGTCATTCAACTGGGTCCCATATAACTTTCATAAAGTTGTCGTCCATCTCTAAGATGAAAATCCTTTAATTTTAGATCAACCAAACATGGCCTTCACCTCACCGAGCCAAACAGCTCCACAGCTAACGAAGCCCTTCTCCTCCTCTTCCTTATTCCAATCGCAAATACCCTTAAAACTCAGCAAAATTACTATTTCACCCACCAAGCCACCTGCAAATGTTTGTGTACAATCAATGTCGGTTCAGGACGTTGCGGAACCCGCCGTTGTTCAACGACCCGATTCGTTCGGCCGGTTCCGGAAATTTGGGGGGAATATGTACCCGAAACACTAATGCATGCTCTCGACGAGCTCGAAACCGCCTTCAATTCGCTCGCTACCGACCATGACTTTCAGGTGTTTGATTTTTTGCATTCTTAAATTGCTGATTTAGTTTCATTTTTTGAGTATTGGAATGAGATTGGGCCCAATTAGAGCGAAATGGTAGATTACTCGATGTAGTTTTGGGATTCAGATGTAGTTGATGTTATTGTTTTTTTAACCGCATTGTGCATTTTGTAATAAGAGCAGATCTGATTGATTGGACGTTACAACCGGTTACATTCTTTTCCAGGAGTTAGCCACTTATTATTATGTCTGACCCCTTTCTGTTTTTTCTTCTCTTTATCCTTTGAAGTATGAATAGTGAAGCTGATAGAAAAACGTACTTCCTAGTTCAATTTATGTGAACCTATTTTTTGTATCCGTACCAAAAAGTGACAACGATTAACCTTTATGCACTGATTTATAGCCACACAAAATATATGTGCGTTATTTTACACCACAAGTTCAAAAGTCTTCCCTCTTTTTTTAAAATCCGTGTCCAGTCAAATGGGTTCACATAAATATAAATTGAAACGGAGGGAGGGAGTATTATGTTTCAATCGTGAAATGATGAAACGAGTGGACTAGTATATCTTGATACCGAAAGTCTGTCTTTTTAACGTGATGAAATAGGTTGGCACTAGTTAGCAAATTCCCGAGAACTAGCTTCAAATGAGTATATTGTGTGTGTTTTAAATAAACTATACACATTTGCTTTAAGCATTGTTTCTTAGTGCATAAGCTACAATTTTGTTGGCACTTTAGCATAATTGAAGTGTTTATTCTGATATAAACAGTTGTAGCTAGAGGAGTCACCAAAACCCGTTAGCCTCGGCAAAAATGCTGCATATATGTCATATATATATATTTGTATGTATATTGAGGACCCCTTAAAATATTTTGTTGCCCCCTCTATCACAAAACTTTGGACGGGAGCGTTGGTCGGGAAGCTTGCTCTAGCCTCTTCCTTTGAGTGACCTCCAGAGTTCGAAACCAGTTCCTTTCTTTGTTTGAATTCAAAGATAGTTTACTCTTGCAAAAACTGAGTATGACAAACTGTACTTCCTTAATTCCTTAGTCATTTCTTTGTTTTTATTATTTTCCACCTTTTGCCTTACCTTGTTTCTTACAATTTTTACCAATAGTGTCCTCAGCATTATTTTTCATTCTTCTTTTGTTCTTTTTCCTTTTCCTTTAATTCTTTTCTATATCTATTAATTTCTAATCCATTTACATTATTTTGCACACACTCTCTTTCAGGTATATTACAATAAGTTAAACACATCTTGTTTTTATTTGTATAATTGTTAGAACGGATATGGTTCCCTACAATTTATAAAATGCTGGTAAAATGTACTATTCTCATTTGGAAGTGCAAAACTTTATTAAATTAAAGCTGAATCTATTTAATGAATTGGATTATCGATTTGTATATATAAGTTGAATAAATATAACAACCAATTAAATGCACCATGGCAAGAGACGACTGTACGGATTAAGACAAGGTGCACCCGCCATCAATAAATCCTGGGTCCGCCTCTGGTTGTAGCTCTGACTTCTGAGCTTATTCACTTAACCCCCTTTTTTCAAATTTTTATTTTTCATTTGACTTGGGATATAGAGAACCCCTAATTTCAGTAATTGCCTTAAAGGAGAAACTATGTAGTATTTGAATGAAAATAATTTGAACAGTTCTGAACAGATAAAGAGGATTGATAAGTCGACTGAATCGTTCTGAGATTGTGGTGTAGTTGATTGATTTCAGTTGCTTTGCATTAGGCAGACTTGTTATGACCCCTATAGAAATTCTAACTCGTTTACATGATTTATGCTGTCTGCAGAAAGAACTAGAAGCAATATTGAGATATTATGTTGGCAGAGAGAGCCCTCTTTATTTTGCAGAGCGGCTTACTGAGCATTACAAACGTGCAAATGGTGAAGGACCATTGATCTACTTGAAGAGGGAAGATCTAAACCACACTGGTGCCCACAAAATCAATAATGCTGTTGCCCAGGCTTTGCTTGCCAAGCGCTTGGGAAAGAAACGCATTATTGCTGAGACAGGGGCTGGTCAGCACGGTGTTGCCACTGCTACTGTCTGTGCTCGGTTTGGTTTGGAGTGTGTTATTTATATGGGTGCTCAAGATATGGAGAGGCAAGCACTGAGTTTCTTCAGAATGAGGCTGCTTGGAGCTGAGATTTGTGTCCTACATTGTGGATTGTCTGTTCTGTTCTTAGCGTACTTCAGGAGAGATTTTGAAAATTTCACCAAAAATTCCTAGGAGTGCAACCTTTTATTAACTGAATGGGCTGCTCTCGGTGACACTAACAAGAAAAATTGTGTGGTTTCTTCTTTATGCTCCATGGATGAATTATAGGTTCAAGGAACAAATGTATAAAGGGCAACCTGGTGGACTAAAGCCCCGCTATGCGCGGGTCCAGGGAAGGGCCGGACCACAAGGGTCTATCGTACGCAACTTTACAGAATGTTGTGTGCAAAATATTGGTAAATGGGAAAATAGAATATGTTATGAATTTTTATGAACTTGGAAAGTAGGGATTAGATATGTACTGATGAGGAGAGTGTATCTTCTTATAAAATTCATGAATCAGTCAAGTAAACTGAAGGTAGCATGAAGTTTAACTATAAAAATATTGATCTGCAATGCTTGTGTGAGCCATCTTTGTTCTTGAGCTTGACTATCTTAATACCAAAACCTCATCTACCAAATAGAAATGGATGAAGGCACAAGGTTACCCCCAATTAGTCTTGATATTGATCGTTTTCTTTTTCTTTTTTGGATAAATTCCCTGCTTCTATTTTGATATGAAGACCACTCCTCATTCTGCTGATGACTTAATAACAGAAGGTTACATGTACCATTGCTTGTCTTCTGTTATATGTTCCTGTAGATGGTCAATCTTCATTTCAATTTTTCCATCCTCTTCTTGCAATGCATGTTCGTATTTCAAATCATGGTTTGCTATTCGATGGGGGATAACTACATAAGTATATCTTTTGCAGCTTGAAACTGTAACATTTTCTTTTGCATTTGAGTCTATTTTTTCTGATATTTAATTAGCTTCCCCAAATTTACATGTAGGTTAGAGCTGTCCACTCTGGAACTGCTACGCTCAAGGATGCTACATCAGAAGCTATAAGGGATTGGGTTACAAATGTCGAAACAACTTATTACATACTTGGTTCTGTTGCAGGACCACATCCTTATCCCATGATGGTTAGGGAACTCCATGCAGTGATCGGTAAAGAAACGAGGAAGCAATCATTAGAGAAGTGGGGTGGGAAACCAGATGTGCTTGTTGCATGTGTTGGAGGAGGTTCGAATGCTATGGGACTGTTTCATGAGTTTGTTGATGACAAAGATGTGAGGTTGATTGGGGTGGAGGCAGCAGGTTTTGGTCTAGACAGTGGTAAACATGCTGCCACTTTGACAAAGGGAGAGGTGGGTGTTCTTCACGGAGCTATGAGCTATCTACTGCAGGATGAAGATGGGCAGATAGTTGAGCCCCATTCTATCAGTGCTGGGTAACTTGAACTTTACTTGTTACCAAAGTGCTGATTATGCTATTAGGAAATCCTGAGTGAGATGGGCATATCGCTATGAATTATGTCTTCTAACTGGTTTTCTCCCCGGATTATTAGGTTGGATTACCCTGGAGTTGGGCCAGAACACAGCTTCTTGAAAGATTTGGGGAGAGCAGAGTACCACAGAATCGCAGATGAGGAGGCTTTGGAAGGTGATAAGTGACTTCACTTGCTCTTAGTTCAAAGCTTTGCGTATAATTTGGATCCCTTTGAAGTTATTATTTTCTAGTCTGTAACTGGCTTCCGCTTTTCTTGCATTTTTATGATGTATCTTCTAAACCCATTCAAGTTTCGCTTATGCCTTTATGTTTGCAGCCTTCAAAAGGTTATCTCGGTTGGAGGGCATTTTCCCCGCTCTGGAAACATCTCATGCTCTGGCCTACTTAGAGAAGCTGTGTCCAACTCTTCCGAATGGAACTAAGGTTGTGCGCAACTGCAGTGGTAGAGGAGATAAGGACGTTCAGACTGCTATTAAATATTTGAAGGTTTGATGGAGCTCCTTGGTAATGCTTGGCCCAGAGGATTCTGTGTACTCTATGAAGGTATCTTGAAGTATTTCTGTTTATAGGCAGGACAAATTTTGTAAGTTAAATGAAGATTTTGCTCAGCTTTTGTTGCTAGGACTGCTGGTTCACAAACCCGATAGGAGTAGTACTCTTTTGATCGTTTGGAAATTACTAATAGGCTGAGATTTCCGCCTAATCTGAAAGTGTTTAGGTTTCTCCATGTATACTTAGTATTGTCACTTGGTTTCTGTCAGTAAACGTGTGTTCTTTTGTTTAGTTTTTATACAAGATACTTTGATAGATTATATAAGTATAAATTCAAGAGAAATTTCAGCTTAATTGCCCCTGGAAATCAATCAGTGCCAAACATGGAACGACCAATCCTGCTCTTTTCATTCAAGGTGTAAAAACCAAATTTGCTTCACTGAACTAATTTATCTCACTCTTAACCAAGTAATCAGTTTATTTTGATGCCTCTATCAAGTTCGATGCATAACGAAACAAGGAAACCTGCCTTCGCAGCTCTATAGGATTGAGTTAATTGTGAGTTTTTAACCCATTATTGCTATCTACATACTAATAAGTTTCATGTTCCACCTCAAGTAAGGGTAGATTGAGGATTGTGGGAGACGTTTTCTCAACACCTCAAGGTTCTCTGCACGCCTTCTGTCCACCCGATATGCAAATTCGACTCTTCACTGTTTTGCCTGCATAACAATCGAAGAGTTTTTAAGTTAAATGGCCGCAATCAAAGTGATAAAAAATAGAACTTTCTAATTAGCACAAAACACATGGAAAACACGAGAATCAAAAGACTTGTCTAAGTTACAGGCTAATCAGGAGCAGGAATTGGTTAAGATACAAAACTTGTACAATTCTTGAAATGTCAGCATCAAGGGTTTTAACTCATCCTCAATGAAAGGGCAGAAAACCACTAGCAATATAAAGAGATTTCTCTGCTAAGCAAACCCCCTCCCCACTACTCTTCATTTATATAAGTTGGGATCAACTTATATAAGTACTCACTATCGATTTTGCTCCATTTGAATTCCGTTATTCAATAAATTATTTCTGAAATATATTCTATTAGCAATTTGAAGATAATATACCTTACCCTTATACCTGAGTTATTTTGCAATTTGATGATAATATCCCTTACACTTTGCTCGCTTGACCTAACCTCAAGGTTGCAGGCGAAGGAAGCTTCTCACTTGAGCTAGGAATTGAATGACATGACCAATGTTATCTCCCTTAAAATCGGGAAATAATAACTTTACTCTATCCATTTCCGCATTAGCTGATTCGCATTTCATTGGAAATTAGAGATAACTCTTTAAGTTTCAAACAAAAAATAGTTAAATTATGATGAATCTTCCAACACTCTGCCAACGCAAAAGAAAAAGAAAAGGTAACACAAACACAAAACAAAGACAAAAAAACACAAAGAAAAAGGAACAAAAAGATCTGAGTGAAGGTTGTGGTCTGGGAGAAAAGGAAAAGAGTTATTTCTCGTTCCCATGTTTAAAATGGCAATAGTTGTGGAGAAAAATTAGTTTGTTTGCATACTCGAGCAGAAAAAACTAAATAGGCCATAGAAAGACATATCAAGGAAGCACAAACAATCACACCTGGTACAAGAAAGGTAAAAAATGAAATTATCACCTGTGAATACAAGAAAGTTCCAAGAATTGCAATGGCAGCTCCAAGAGCATTGACTGGCTGGACGGGTGTACGGAAGATAATGATGGATGAGACAATTACAGATATACGTTTCATGGTGTTTCCAATACTAAATGTCAAAGGAGAGATCTCATCCAGCGACATGTATGACACCTGATTGTAGAGGTGATAAAATACACTCTGGGCCGCCATCCACCTATTATAAACAAACATTCCACCACATAAAACATCAGTCAACAGCAAAGCTAAAATTTAGAGGTAGAAAGTATATGTTCAGTTCTCAAGCCTTAATTGGATTAAATAAAAATACGTCGGGGGTAATTCATGGACATTCTACTTTCACAGTTCTTGTGAAGTATGTGATGCAACTATTTTCCCAAAATCCTTCCTTGTCAACATTTTGACACAGCTCAAGCTTTCTTGCTATTAATACACTTCCTCACATATCAGTTATTCTTTACACAAATAGCGTTAAATTGTTCTAGGCGTAGTAAAATTCAGGTGAAGTAAATATTTACTGCTTTCACACTACAAATTACTGCAGTCAACAACAGCAACTACTGTATACTCTGCCTCAATCAAGCAAGTTGGGATCGGCTAATGCAAATTTTCACTAACCATGTCGCTCCCAATTAAGCCCATGTCAGTCCATATCATTTTAAAAATATAGTATTTCTAGTGCCAGAAGTTCTAAGTATTTTTATTTATATATGTCTCTGACATGACATAACTTACTGCAGTCAAATGTAATATTCAGAGCAACTTTGGCATAGTTCAGATGACACAAAATGTAAAGCAGAAATGGTGGCAGTTCTTGTGATTACCAGACGATTTGGGGTCCAATTTGAGAGACAGCTTTTTCAAAACCTAGTGCCCACATCTGTGGTCCCTCAACAGCTATGGCAAATGGTGTGAGAATCAACAGAGATAGCATAGACAGGCAAGCATAGTAGTTCATCCCGCTAACAGACTTCCCCTTCATACCCTTCTTCGAGAATATATTTCTGAAGACAAATGCCACATTTGAGATCATAGCCCCCGAGAAACCTAACATGGACAAACCAACAAAACAGTTAAAATGATCAGCAAAGCAAATTCATAAGCAAGTTGCCTTCAAGAGATAAAACCAACTTAATTGTCAAAGACACCAGAAAATGCCAAGACACCTGATTGAACAAGAATTACGTCAGCCTAGCAGAAACCAGATACAATTTTATCCATAAAAGAGGTCTCTTAGAAATCTAATGTGATTGAGTATATCACCTAACAGTCCTTCCATTTTTCAGAGTTATCAAACTCGAGAAGTCAAAATTACAACAACAAGAAATACGCCTCAATTACAAGCGAGTGGAGTCGGCTATATGAATCTTTGTTGACCATGTCACTTCATTTGAGGTAATCTGTCTAATATTGTATAAGATAAAAATAAAAACTACTAGAACTTCTCTATTAATACCTTCTAGCATATAAATCTTTGACATGACTAAAACAAAACTCCTAAAAAATATTATACCTAAAGAAAACGTACTAACATGGTGTAGAAGTAAGAATTACCCTCAGAAAATGCTGCACTATACTACAGCTATTAGGGCATCTCCAACAATCACTCTATTTTTTGCACCATTTTACACTCTAAAATGGTGCAACACCAAATCTACTCCAACCATTACACTATTTTCTACACTAAATTATCTCTATCTTCTATATTATATTATTATCTTCTACTCCAGCCACTCTATTTCTCCCTCTTATCTTCTATTTACTTTACACCAAATGAATAAAATATTATTAAATCAAATATAGAGTAATGAATAATGTTGCACCAAATTTGGTGCAACACTATTCATGCTCTATAATAGAGCAACAAATGGAGTACCATTGGAGCAATATTACTCTATTTCTTGCACCAAATTTGAATTTGGTGCAAAAAATAGAGTACCATTGGAGATGGCCTTACTGCTAGGAGTATAAAACACTTCTCTTAACGAAAAATTTTCCATCAATGTTCAAAATTTTTATGAGTATACGAGGATAATAACATTACAAATGTTTTACCATGCCGCAGGCGAGAAAATCAATACAAATGATGGGGAAATCAAGTCTTAACCATTAAAAGTTGATTAATTACCAATCCAGTTGAAGTTCAACTCTGTAAGAGCAGAAAGACCACAACCACCGATGATCGGAATTAGAGATAAGTAAACGGCCAAAGGGAATGACTCTCCCAAGAGGAACCTTGAAACCAAAACGCTAAAAGCAGGTTCACCACTCTTGATGATGTGAGTGAATGACACTGCCACCTTTGACATGCTCACAGTAGCTGCGACATGCCCAATTGTATGTGCAACTGCAACCTAGAACATAGAACATGAAAAAAAACAAAGACTAATTAAGAATGTGTTTGGTATAAAACACTAAGATTTTTTTATAATGGTAGTATCTAAGCTAGTTTGTGTGCATATTGACTATTCCACGAGTAAAGGTACCGAATAACTATTGAGCCCCAAAATTTAAGCAGGAAATAAATCACTTAGCATTGAAAAGGTTTTCATCCATAAAGAAACAAAACTTTGTTTTCAGAAAACAATTGGTTTGTACTTCAAAACCAACAATTTTGTTGTTTTGTGTTCTCTGTCAACAAACCGAGAAAATATTTCTCCCAAAATTAAATCCTGACAAAATCAAAAATAAAATTTTGAAACTGGGTTAGTAGGGTTAAATCCTTTGTTAACATAAAACCACAGAAACTCACAAAAATAACCATAAGACTAGATCCCCAGTAATTGAAGGAAAACAATCAAAATTAGCCAAACATTAGAAAAGCAAATCACAAGTACCACTAGTGACCTAAACACAAGGCATCAAAGAACAAAATCATGGCTACAAAGATCATCAAAACAAGAAAAAACCAAAAAGTTGTTGCCTTTAGACAATTGGGTATCGAAAAATTCAATTTTTCTTACCGGGAAGAGGGTTTTCCAGAATTCAAGATCAGTTTTGGGAGTTTCAGCAATTCTAACAGCCCAAGAAATGAGCATAATAAGTGAACCAGCAGCAAGTGACAACGTTGAAGTTAACCAAGGGAATGGAAAAGCATTCAACACTTTCTTATTATATATATTAAAGATCACATTCAAGAACCACCATGTAGCAAAATACACACCGATCTTCACCCTCCTCGCCAGCTCAGTTTTGGACTCGGGTCCATCAATCGGTTCGGCCCGATCCGCTTCATATGCCTTACACTTAACCAAACAACTTTTTTCTTGATCATGCCCTTTAGATCTCCTCAAAGTTCCAAACTTTTCAACAGATGAAACATAAATAGGCTTTGAAAGAGATACGCCGGAGCTCCGGCGAGGGTTCATCGCCGGTAAAGGTGGCAAAAGTGAAAAACGGCGTAACGAAGACAAAGTTTGATACTTTGACCGATTAAAATCAGACCCATTGACTGTAACAGCCGATTGCTTCACTGTGGAGATCATAGTTGCGAAAAAGAAAAAGAAAAAAAAACTTTGAGCTGGCAAGCGAGATTTTAGATGGGGTTTTTGACTCAAAAATGACAAAAACTTTAAAGATCACAAATAAATATAATATCACCAAAAACCAAGATCAAGATTTTACAAAATTTGAAAGGGTTCAGGGCTCTACGTAGAGAGAGCCTGAACAAGCATGCGGCCTGCGTGGGAGTATTTATGTGAAGAAGAGAGAGAAATATTTTCTGATAAACGCAGAGCAGAGTGAAATCTTAGTGTGTTAAAAACAAAGGATCCTCTCAGCATGTGATGATCCAAAAGAAAAAAAGTAGGTTTGTATAGAAAAGTAAGGTGGCTGCTTAATTTTGGTTCTTCTATTATAACGCCAACCCTATTATATTTCAACTAGCTTATGATGTTTTCTTTTATTCTTTCCTTGCTCTTTTTCAAATAAATTGAAAATAAAATTGGTTGGTGCAATCCAAGATTTTCATTTAATGGGGGTTGAGTATTGACCATGAATTTCTTTTATGAAAATTTAGATATCGAATTCTAATAGAACTTGGGTATAGTGCAACATCCAAGAGTGTACGGCAGATTGATTATGAAGCTAGCGTTTGGTCATGTATTCTTAAATTTATTTTGAAAAATTTAATTTGGGTAAAGTTTAATTTGAAAAAAATATATATTTGCACATAAGTTTTCAAAATATATTTCCTCTTTTTTTTTTTGAAAAAATATAAAATATGATTTATAACCACAAGATCTAAAATTTATCACAAATATCCAACAATACCTTTATCGAAGAGTGTACGGCAGGCTGATTATACTCACAAGTTTTAAAAATTATCACATCCAACAGTACCTTTGTCAATAACATTCATTGTATTATCGCAAACCATAGTTCTGACCATAAATTAATTTGTTACAAAATTATTATTTTTATAATGAACTACATAATACACTATCAGATGACCGAAAAGACGAAGCAACATTGTTACAAAATAATAAATAATGATTTTTTTTATAAAATACAAAAGTTTGGGCTATTTTTAAAAAATATTGGGTCAAAACTAGCTCTTGAGATTATTTTGGATTTGGGAATTTGCCTAAATAGAGGTAAAATCTGTGTCCAAATATATATTTGCCAAAAAGATATATTTTGGCAAAATCTATGATCAAACGGGTCTGAAGCCTCGAGTTCGAATCATCAAATATTGTAATATTTTCAAGGGAGCACTTTAATATTCCTAATAAGCATAACCCAAGCAAATTCAAATTAAATTGGACCGCCACCAAAAGGTTAAATTGGAAATATGACATACTTTTTTATTAAGTACGGAGCACCTAACGTTCTATTGACTTCTCACATGATTTAAAAAGTTTAATACCTCAAACAAGTCTAGCAATTATTTATAAGCCTCCAAATATAAACAAACATACTTTAAAATATGATGGGATAAAATATTCCTTAATCAAATAACTCAATTATTTTCTCTTCCTCAACTCAACAATTATTTATAAGGACTTGGGCGACTTGATTAGTTTCTAATTTTCCATAGATGTCGAATAGGAGTTGCCTTAAGGTAGATGGTGACCAAAAATGTAAATTTTCGTTTAACTAATTAAACTTATATAAATGAGAGTAAATCATTGTTAACAATAATATCCTGAAAAGAAGTTCCTAGTAGTATAACGAGTGATGCGCAGATCTATTCCAACAAGTATGATAGCATGCAATTGTCAATAGTCAAGAATGTAGATGCATAATAACAAATGACATTTATGTAAATAAATACTAAGGAGTCACCCAACACAAAATGGAAGTAATGAATATTCTCCTTTGATGATCGAGAATGATAAATCAATCTTTGAGTGTCCGATATATTATCGAATTTAGTGAAAAAGTGTAGGCAAGAATCTTTGGAAAAGGGTTATTTTTGTGTGCTTATGGTTGGTGTTTGGCTAAAAGGTTATTCGAACACTTTAAATAGCTTGAAAACAATCAAAAATAATTTGAGTCAATTGGAATCAAATATAATATGGCCTAGAGATTGTGAAATAACTAAGATATAAGAACAATGAGAGAAATAGCAGATTTTACACCAGAGAGAGAGAATTAGATAGAGAGAGTTGTATATTTTCAGTAATGAAATACACATGAGTCTTTACAAATGGAGTAGGTCCCCTTTATATACTAAGGGACCTTCCTCGAAATAATACAAAAAGGTACAAGGGTTGGTGGCCTCGATATACGAGTGCCAGAGCTTGATATGACATTACGGTGAGTCACATCACTTGGTCCGTTTATTGACTGAGACCGGCCTTTCTTAAGCCGACCATGCCAAGGCCGCCTTCTTTAGTGAGACTGTATATGGATACTATGTGGACGCGGAGAACTAAATTTGCCCAATACAGTTGGAATCAGATTTTCTCTTTCTCAAGTCAAAAATATCTTTTACAAAATGAATATTGCATGCCTCCATTATTGTTACTCCTTTTATTTATATGGAACATGTTCCTAAAAACCTTTAACAGTACAAGTGAATAGAACATCCACTAGAATATTCTCTTTTACGTCATATCGTGAAATTAGTCGTTATAATTCTGTCATGGGTGCTCTACCTCGGCCTTGATCCTTGATGACTCTTCAACCACGACCTTTATTGTTGATTAGATCACTTCGACCCATGGCGACCTGGAAATGCTTTACCGATGTCATTTTAACTTGTATTCTAGAAATAAATTTTGACTCATACAATAAATATTAGTAGAATTTATAACTTCTTTAGCAGCAAAAACAATACCAAACTCAGTGTTTATACCTTTCTTTAGCACGTTTGGTAGTTTGGAAGTTATAAAATTTTTAACATGCATTCTATCACTAATAAATATTGTTACAATGGGGAATAGTAAAAGAAAAAAGGATAGAGAGAGCGGTGAAAATTGAATTGACACATCTTGTAAAAAAAAAAACTTTTGGTGATACCATCAAACTGTAAATTTTACTAACAATATTTACTATTCGCAGAGGACAGCCCGTAACTGTCAAACATACCCACACACCTACTCGCAGAGGAAGTTTGAAGGGTAGGCAAAGGGGCCACACCATGTGTTTGGTGGAGTTAATTTAGTTAAGATTTTGCATCATTTCCATTATTATAATTAGTGTTATTATCAATAAAATAAAAATAGTCTCATTCTTTTATAGTAACAATGATAATCACAAGCAGCACTGGATTCAGGGCATAAACTGCTCATGATAAGGACATAAAGAATCATAGTCCTAATTAATTATAATTATCAGTGCAAAAGTTTGACTTTCCCTTATAATAAAAAAGGGTTTTCTGAAATGAGATATTCCTGCTAGATTATGTAAATACTGTGTCATATTAATAAATGTACCTCTTATCAAAACAACGCACTCAGACGGAGAACTTTTGCAGGTCCCCTGTCTGGTTTTCTCTATTGGAGACACTATTTCTTAAGTGGCTTTTTCTTGGAATAAAAAGACATTTTCATGGCACGACAATTGTATACTATATAACAACCATCCACTGTAGTTATAAGTCAAGAAGAAAAAAATGGTTTTTGAAGCATTATTGGTTCCCTCTTTCTTTATGCTTTTCCTTCCTTTCCCAACGCAACCACCAAAAGCAGTATTGACTCTTCTCTATAATACGGGTTTCGGGTACGCTCGATTATTCTATTAGGTACCTGCTATCTTTGATCGTAATAGGTTTTAGATAACTCTGCTCCCCGAGGATTAGAGAGAGAAAAAGAAATCGTCCAGCATTTTTTTTTAGTCCCTGTTTGAGCTTTGAACCTTAATCTCACATAATTTTCACTCACTTAATTAAATGCTAAAGGCAAGATATTAGTGACTATGTAGAGAAAGGCAACACATCTCATACTACAAATTAGCAATATCTAAGGTCTAAATACATTTCATACTAGAAATTAGCATTATCTAAGTACTAAGAAGATGGACCAAGGAAAAGTAGAGAGATGTGTCCCCTATGAATACTCACATTCTCTTATATTTTATATTTTACATTAATATTTTTAATATTCTGACATGCCTGTAAAGAGGGCGTATCAGAAGAGTATCCCCTTGGAAAAAACTTAAATTTCTTCAATTATGAAACAGAACATAATGCAAAAGTTTGAATGTTAACACACAAAATAGCAGACATAGGAACTTGATCAATGCACGTGTAACTTTCTTTCCCAAAAACCAAACTATGATACAATATTTCCCCTACCTTACTGTTCACATGACTAAGTCAGCAATCAACTAGCCCTGAGAGGTAACTCGGTCGGTAAAGGCATAAGGACAAAGTCCATCAGGTCGTCAGTTCGAGCCCCCGCAGGGCCACTGGAGGCATTACAAACCGGCCACGTGGAACTAACCGTAGTGCATGCATTGAAACAGCGGGTCCCGATGGGTACAGCTAGTCGGGTTCGCAAAGTGATGCCTGGAAACCACGGTTATAAAAAGAAAAAAGTCAGCTATCAACTATAGTAGATTTACAATGTTTGATTCCTTCTGAATAAAGAAAACAATCAGAAAATCATCATCCTAGCATCTATGCCCCCACAAAATAAAAGACAATAGAGGCAAAGGTTCCTTAGCTAAGCTAAATGTTTACCTGTTCCAGTACAGTCAGATTCAATTGCTCCAAAAAGACCGTAAAGATTTGTGATGTAGGTGCCAAAATAAGTTCCAACTGATTTACATGAACCTGGAGAAAGCATTACCAAAAATAACTGATCTATGAAGTTAGACGAGCATACTAGGGCATGGTGTTGCACTCATAGTAGGAATCAAAAGATCATAGTCAGTGATATGCAAGAGCCGCAACAAATGCTTGCAAACTAACTACTTGTAGAAAACTGCATCACATACACCTGCGATTAGCTGAATAAAGCATAAAAATGTTACTATCAGGTTTACACTTTACACACAATAACATGAATGTGTTTCTTAAGTCGATGGCTTTGGAATGCAATACTGCAGCATTACCAAGTGTCAGAAAGAAGAAGCCATCAGATGATCAAACTGTCAACAGATTTAATATTAAAGGAGCACACGACCGTTCAAAACATATGAAAGATCAAAAGGCAAACTACCATGATCTTGCAGAGCAAATGTGAGTTTGATATCGAAATAGGTGATATTACTTACTACATTAAGAATTTTAAGTGTAACATGAAATTCGTCAAAGTACAAGTTAAATTCAAATTGACAGATTCTTTTGGCTAGCTGAAAGAGAAGAAAAATCAAATTTCAACAGGCCCCAAAAGGAGAATTTCATATTGCAATTACTCTTGCCTTTAACTGCTTGAGAAGAGAAGAAATTCGTTGATGTTTCCAGTCGTAAAAGTCCAAACAGTTTCTAGTTCAACAATTTCTTAGCAACACTGTTCTTTTAAATAAGAAATCCCCTGAATGTGCATCCTAACTACAGAAACCAGATATTCAATCAGCAATTACAGCTCCCATTTATCTATTTATAATAGTAATCCAATTTAATACAGTCTTATGTGCAGAAGTTCAGTTAAAGCTGACGAAAGATGGAACAATTAGGTCTGAAACTCTGAATATAATTGTCCAGTCAAACCTAACTCTATTAACACGGTGAGCTTTTGGTGCAACCACGTGCAAATCTTTATATACTTATATAAAGAATCATATTTTCATCTGGCGACCAATAGATTCACAGACCAAAGCACGTGCAAATCTTTATATACTATATAAAGAGTCATATTTTCATTTGGCGACCAATAGATTCACAAAAGTAGGAATAAAGAGTGATCTTATTTTGACCTGGATAGCAACTAACATAAGCAGTGTAAAGTGAACTCTGAAATGTAGATTAACAGGAAAGCATATGGGTACTTCTATGTTATTTTCAAGCACTAGCTACTTTGTCACAGAAAAGTTAAATTAACTCCGGGATCGATGCCCCTCTATGATATTCTAGAACATGCATAACCCTTCCTCGTGTTTTCCCTACTTATAACTAACCCCTTGCAGTTAACTCATGAATAGTCCATGGAAAACTGACCTGAAAATGACAAGACATTAAGCATTCATCATTCCTATCTTGGTAAAACTCTAATTCACATCTCAAAGGGAAGAATCCGAGATTTTAAACTCATTACTTATGCTGAGCACTCTGATTCAGATATTTAGCTAGAAAATAGATTGATGAATCAAAGCAGAAGGGATTAAAAAAGCCATAGCTCTGCATGAAAAAGCAAAATGGCAAGGAAAAGCTATGAAGCTTCTTGATGGAAAAAGAACTCACAGGTAAAGGCTCTTTGAGGTTTTACATAAACTTGATAGCACAAGACACTGATCCCCCGTGAAGACTTTGCAGTTGAACTTTAACTTCCCTTTGCTTCTTTGGATCCCCGAAACGTCTCTTTGAACACACTATGTTCAGCTTCTCCAAAACTATTGCATTTTTCACAAAATTTCTTAAAAAAGAAATTTCTGTATCATTACCATGAAAATTGGTGTATGTCACTGTCTTGAGACTAGACAAGAAACAGGATGGTAGAGATCCCAAGTTCCAGTCATCTTCACAAAGGCGCATGCAGGGGGAAAGTCCCTGAATGGAAAGAAAAATGAAAAATAAAAAAAAAAATTCATATGACTTGAAAAGAATATATAAATAAGTCCATAATGGTAAAGTATTTCAACCTCAGAAAAATGAAGTGATTGCAACTTTGGCAGACATTGGAGCAGTTCCTTCAATGGTCCAATGGTATGATTTTCAAGTTCCATACTCAACTCCAAATGCGTCAAGTTATAAAATACTGGAAGTCGGTCTTTCTCTATGTCTGCGATGAAGAGAGACTTGCCAAGCAACAAGTGGGATCACAGAAAAGGAAAAGAAAAATAATCAGTGCCGCATATTTAGACATTCAACATTCTAGACTGTCATGTTCTGTAGCTAATTCCGTCCTGTTAATAATTACCTCAATAGCCCTGCTAGATATTCTCACAGCGTTAATTTTGTGTAGCCCTCTAAAGAGCTTAACAGCACGAAAAGCAATTTGATTTCGCTTCTCATAGAGAATTGGGATGTGAATAGATGCATAAACTGAGGGGGAAAGATTATACAAATATATCTCATTTGATAGATAACCACTGTACTTTAGGAAACTAAGACTTGCTGCATCAATCTTGATTTCGCAGCCATTTAGATCGTCAGTGGAGCCAAAGAAAGGCAAATCATCAATTGTCAAACTCTTCAACGTAGAGATTGAAATTGCGACATGCTTCAAGTTCATCCATTCACAATCTAATATAGCCAACTCTCGAAGCATAGGGCAACCAGAAAATAGCCTCTGGGTTGAGCTATCATCCCGAAATGTGACAAGACATAAGTGCAACGTTCTAAGGAAAGGGAAAAAGGTACTAGCAGGTAGTTCAAGAACACAATTCATTTCAAGTTTTAGAGAAGTAAGCGTCTTGCTACTGAAAACACATTGAGGCAACATAAAAGGCTCTTCCACAAAAAGGCAAAGATCAAGCTCTTTAACATTATGCCTAATAGCAGCTAAAATCCATAAACAAACATGAGAGGCACTGAAGCAAACACGGCAGGAAAGGCGAAACTTTTTTATGTCTGATTCTTCTCGAAGTTGAAGAACTCTCTGGACAAAGTGCATGAAACAAGTGACGTTCACAGGATAACCAAAAATCCCACTTGAGTAGAGCAATGAGTCATCAAAGTCTATGTTTTCAACACAAGTCCAAAGATTCTTCCACCTTGTTGATAGTATACATGTCCCTACAACATCCCTGGTAGGAAGATATGAAAGAATGTGATGAAGAATGGAATCAGGTAAATTGCTGATCATATCTTCTCTGTTATCAATGTTATGCACTTCCAAAGCATTTTGCCGTTTGAAGCAGTTAATTGTGTGCCACCTACACCCTGGACCGGCAAAAAGGCAGTTATTAGGTCGAACATAGTAGTAAAGAAGTAGAAAGGAAGAACATAAATGGAAGTTGAAGCATAAAATTTTAGTTAGCTGATGCGTGGAAACCAAACCAAAGAAGACTTGGGTCTCAAACGTCATCAATGATTTACTTCGCTGTCCAACAATCAAAGTATTTACAAGATCACAATGACATCCAAATCATATCTTAAATGAGCAACCAGAAAAATCAATTATCAACCTAATGCATTAGAAGTTCTCACTAGTGAATCACGACGTTCCAATGAAATAGACCCCTTCTCCAACGGATGAAGGAAACAGTACGGTTGATATGTGATAATATCAACAATAGAAGAATCCCACTTGGCCATATTTGGGACAAGGTAGGGGAAGGCAATATAATGGGCATAAGATCTGTAACACCAAAATTTGGATTGGATCAGCTGAAAACCAGTTCAACCGAGTCGGAGGCAAGTTTAGCTGAGCTGAGTAGCTTGGCCGAGCCTAAGGGTAGCTCATTCAATCCAAGGACTACTCCAACTGAGACGAACACCAGTTCAGCCAAGACGCAGACCAATTCAACTCAGTTGAAGACAAAAGCTTTGAACCCATGTCAACCAATCAACCAGATAATGATTTTGAGTCTTCATTAAGACAGGTTAAGCTTAAGATGAGTCTGAGTCAACTAGATTAGCATGAATTTTATCACACCTAGACTGAACTAAGTCCAAGGAGTTAGGCCAGAGAATCAATCAAGATCCAAATTACCATGGGAAAAGCTAAAACATTTGACCAGAGAAACTTATAAGCAAATTAAAGGATCTAGTTAGTAACTAACTTCCCATGTACTGTGAGACAAAGGAACAAACCAGTCACTTGATGCAATCCTTCAAATGCAGGAAAGTCAGCTGAGCAAACTATCAATTATTGTCACAACATGGGGGCATAATCTAATAATGTAAACTTAACGAACTCATCTAGAAGAATGTGTGCAAATTGTTAGGATGTACAAATTGTTAGCATAGCTAATTTCCATCTCTAACTCTATAAATTTAAAAACTTATCATTTATCGACAACATTTACAATAGGACATCATCCATCCAACACAACACATCCACAACCCTTGTTATCCTTTTTTGGTCAATTTTATACCATGCAGTTTATTTTAGTTTTTCATCTTACATCCAAGTATTTACATACAACTTTCACTCGAACACTTTTTTAAAAGTTCATCCCCTCTTTAGTCTAGTCTATTTAACAACCTTAATTTTCTTCCACACTAGTTTTGCAGCTTGTACTTGCAAGTACCTTACATGAAGAGATCTGTTAAACTCTAACATTGATTAAAAGAATGAGGTGTTGTCACCTTAGACAAGTGGGGTTGCTCTGATGGTAAGCAACCCCCCCTTCCAACCGAGAGGTTGTGAGTTCGAGTCTCCCCAAGAGCAAGGTGGGAAGTTCTTGGAGGGAAGGATGTCGGGGGTCTCTATTTGAAAACAGCCTCTATACCCAAGGGTAGGGGTAAGGTCTGCGTACATACTAGCCTCCCCAGACTCCACTAAAGTGGGATTATACTGGGTTGTTGTTGTTGTTGTCACCTTATATATGTCTTAGATAATCCTCAACTAATGAAATAGTAATTTTTAAGGTTGAGTTGGACCCAAAATTCATTTTCTTCTTTACATGTTATTAGACTCATCCCTATTTTTAGTTTACTCAATGTTGGACTCTCATCTTATGTTGTTCACACTCCACATATCCCGAGCTGGGTGTGTGGCAGTGTAAAAGTCCCACATTGGTCTCCATAAATGATCAAATGGTCTAAAGCAGTGTAAGACTCATCCCTATTTTTATTTCTCGACAAACGAATAGAGTCTCTTCTCCATGGGAATCGTCCCAAACTTTTGAGAATCATAACATGTCATTTGCCTACAGACTACAGAGCTGACTAAACTCAGTCGTCTAATACACCTTGCCACAAAAGATCAAATGTATTTGAAGAAATCCAAAATCAACAGCGGCAATTGAAAAAGCTAAAGAAAAGAGCCACCTTTACTAAAAAAAATGGAATAAAGAAATAGAAAATAAAATACGAATATAAGCTATATGCAATTCGATAGTAGCATCAATAACCCCAGAAGCCATAACACAAAAAGAAAACAGAGAAGAGAGTGAAAGAGGGAGCTCACTAGTGATCATAGTTGATATTTGACCCGACAAACGAACCGAATTCTTTCGTTAGCGGCGACGGTTTGATATCAGAGAGAAGCATGAAACCGGCAACATCCGAGTCGGTGTGTGCGCATATCGTCAATCGTGTAACGATGGGAAGCACGCTTTCGTCACGTGACCCCAAATTGTGTACTCCATTTGACAAATCCTACTTCCTACACTTGGATGGCGCCCATTTGGTTTCTGTTCTTTCTTTTACTTTTTGGTACAATTTTTTGGGGAGCATTGTTATAGAAAATATATCATAAAAACTCTCATTTCCGAAGAATTTTTCATATTATTGGAATAAATAATTGGCATAATAATACATTAAAAATCCAACTGTCTGTTTTTTATTTGTTTTGTAAACTTCAAGTTACTTTTGATTAAGAAATGAAAAAGACTAGTTCAAGCATTAGCAAAAGTAGTAGGGGAAATGCAATGCTATGCAGTAGTATATATGTACAGTAGTATTTACTGTTTTAGCAAAGAAACTTAACTCGGGAATATTTAGGGAGAATTGTTTATGCTAATCATTGGGAAGTGTGCTCATAAAGTTAAGAATTAGTCATGTAAATTAAAATGTATTACAAAAAATAACCGAAAGTGTAGTCATTATGATACCATCAAGTGACATCTAATCAAATGATTAAATTTCAAATCCTCACACCACTTGCAGGCGCAAAAATACAACTGCGCATCCGGGGAATCGAACCCCGGTCAGTACCGTGGGAGGGTACTATGATACCACTACACCAGATGCGCTTGCATGCTGTTGCAGCTGCTTGACTTATATTTGACAGATAATATTCGTAATTTATAGTTTGAAACCCATACTGGAATAAGTTATAAAATTAGCTTTGTGGGATTCAGCGCTATTGGATACTCTTAATTTCAACGGGTAGAGACACGTTGAAAGGTGTTTCTATCTGACCAATTATCGTCCAAATTTTATATTTTTACAACCATTTTTTGTGTCATTTTTATACATACGAAACTTAAGTGAATAAAGGAGTATAAAGCTAGTTGTTAGAACCCCTTTGGTCCTCGACAGAGGTGGGTTGTGACAAGGATTTGCATGATGGACTTGTTGCACGACCCTTAAAAATGGGGAAACATCATGACGGCATCTCGGCATGACGGACTATGCGGGGCATGACAAAGGCACCTTGGACGGAATCAAGGCGCATCTCACTTAGGCGCGCGGGTTGGCAAAGTACTTGTGCGGCAAAGCTATGTCAAGCAGGGGAAAGACATAGTAATACAAGGCATGGCAAGGCGAGGCATTCAATGACAAGCAATGTGGGCAAATGACTTGGTGTCAAACTCGGCAGTAGGCTAGTGGCGGACTTGTTCAGGAGAGTGACTGGACAAAGACGGACAACTGCGGCGGCGGCAATAAGCTGAGACATTGAGTGAGAGCAGTGTCGAAGGCTAAGGCTGGGCGCAATGCCAGCCTTAGGCGCGGATCAGCTCGGCCAAGGCGCACATGCAATGCACATGGAAGCAGTTCGGCGGTTGCTGCCACTCTCCTACAAACATGCTGATCATGGAACAATCATGCTGATCATGGGGGCAAACATGCTGATCATGGACCATGAAGTGTGCCCACGTTTTATGCATGATAACCCATCGGTTGGGGCTTGTCAACCGAATTGTAGCCTATAAATATGTGCCTATGTATTAGCCAAAGGGGCAAGAACTTAGCCTATAGCATTTGTGCAAACTCGAAATAGTCTAAGTCACTTCCTTAGGGGAGGAAGTCTGTTTTGGGCAGGGAATTGGGGAATTCTTTGTCTTGGCCATAGGGTTGGCTTTAGTGTTCTTGTATTCACTTTATTAATACAAGTTGGGAATAGGGATTCCTGTAATCTCGTGTGTCTTCTATTATTCCGCTGCCTATTTTCATTCCGAATCCAAAACGTCCTAAATTAAACTAAGTGTTGGGAAGGCTGAGCTAAGTTCGGAACTTGACTGCCGTGCGGAGGTGAAACCTCGGCCAGAATCTAAGTGGCCAGAATCATCCCCGTAACAACTGGTATCAGAGCGCTGTTGGTTCGGGACAACGACAAAAATTTCAACGGATCGAATTTTGTGAGGAATGGCTGGTGGCAACGCAGAACTGAGGGAAAAAGTTGCTGCATTGGAGGCACTTGTTGGAACCACTGATGGGGATCAGTTTCTGACTATTATGACCCGTCTTTCATATCTCGAGGGCGAGTTAAACAGACTGAGCGAGGAATGCACAGTTTTGAAGACGGAAAATGGGCTACTTCGTCGTGCTGTTGGCAACGATGAAGCACTGCGTGGGGCAGATTGTACCAAGGTTAGAATTCCGGAGCCTAAAGAGTTCAGCGGCGCAAGGAGTGCCAAGCAACTCGAAAACTTCCTGTGGGATATGGAGCAGTACTTTCAGGCTGCCAAAGTTCGTGACAAGGAAAAGGTCACCATTACAACTATGTACTTGGTTGACGATGCAAAACTGTGGTGGCGAACGCGGGTGGCAGACGATGCAAGTGCTGGGCGGCCGAAGATTGACTCTTGGGAAGGGTTAAAGAAAGAATTAATGTATCAATTCTTTCCTAGCAATGCGGGCTGGATTGCTAGAGACCGTTTGAAGAAGTTGAAACAAACTGGAACGGTCGGGGAATATGTCAAAGAATTCAGTTCTTTGATGCTGGATATTAGCAACATGGCTGAGGAGGACAAGTTGCATAATTTCCTTTACGGGTTGCAGTCGTGGGCGCAGATGGAACTCCGAAGGCAGAATGTGAAAGACCTTCCTAGTGCCATTGCGGCTGCGGAGCTTTGGGAGATTCCCGGTGGGGCCAGGAGGGCTCTGAATTCTCTAATAATCCCAAGTCCAAGAACGGAAACAAGGACAGGACAAAAGATTGGAGGAAAGCTGGAAACGACAATGTTGTTGAGGGCAACGGCATTGAGAAGGAAAAGCAGGGTGCTGGACCTTCTTACAAGGGACAAAGCAGCAAGTTTAATGGCTGTTTTATCTGCAAGGGACCACACATGGCGAGGGACTGTCCCAGAATTGAAAAGCTTTCGGCGTTGTTTGCTGAAGAAACAAAAGAAGAAGAGGATCAGGAGCAAACACAAATATATGTGAATCCTATGGTGGTGATGCATAAAACCGAAGCTGGTTCGTCGAGGGCGACGAACTCTTCTGGTGGGGGTGGTTTGTTAGACCCCTAACTTTGGTCCTCGACAGAGGTGGGTTGTGACAAGGATTTGCATGATGGACTTGTTGCACGACCCTTAAAAATGGGGAAACATCATGATGGCATCTCGGCATGACGGACTATGCGGGGCATGACAAAGGCACCTTGGACGGAATCAAGGCGCATCTCACTTAGGCGCGCGGGTTGGCAAAGTACTTGTGCGGCAAAGCTATGTCAAGCAGGGGAAAGACATAGTAATACAAGGCATGGCAAGGCGAGGCATTCAATGACAAGCAATGTGGGCAAATGACTTGGTGTCAAACTCGGCAGTAGGCTAGTGGCGGACTTGTTCAGGAGAGTGACTGGACAAAGACGGACAACTGCGGCGGCGGCAATAAGCTGAGACATTGAGTGAGAGCAGTGTCGAAGGCTAAGGCTGGGCGCAATGCCAGCCTTAGGCGCGGATCAGCTCGGCCAAGGCGCACATGCAATGCACATGGAAGCAGTTCGGCGGTTGCTGCCACTCTCCTACAAACATGCTGATCATGGAACAATCATGCTGATCATGGGGGCAAACATGCTGATCATGGACCATGAAGTGTGCCCACGTTTTATGCATGATAACCCATCGGTTGGGGCTTGTCAACCGAATTGTAGCCTATAAATATGTGCCTATGTATTAGCCAAAGGGGCAAGAACTTAGCCTATAGCATTTGTGCAAACTCGAAATAGTCTAAGTCACTTCCTTAGGGGAGGAAGTCTGTTTTGGGCAGGGAATTGGGGAATTCTTTGTCTTGGCCATAGGGTTGGCTTTAGTGTTCTTGTATTCACTTTATTAATACAAGTTGGGAATAGGGATTCCTGTAATCTCGTGTGTCTTCTATTATTCCGCTGCCTATTTTCATTCCGAATCCAAAACGTCCTAAATTAAACTAAGTGTTGGGAAGGCTTAGCCAAGTTCGGAACTTGACTGCCGTGCGGAGGTGAAACCTCGGCCAGAATCTAAGTGGCCAGAATCATCCCCGTAACACTTGTCTTCCCTAAGTAATCGGTCAAGATAATTTTAACATCATCCGAAAGGGGCATCATAATTGGCGCTAGAGCTTTTAGTGTCTCGTATAACTTTTAATATACAACAAAAGTCAGAACTAGTAACATAAAAAGTTATTAGGACAATGCATGTCACATTCTTTGTTAATTGCGTAATCACATAATTTATATGCTATATACCAATAAAAAGTGCAAAAAAATCTCTCTCTTCTCTCTCTAAAAAGAACCAACAGCTATTCTAAAATCATCCTCTCCCTTTCAAGCGCCTGTCGGACGGTGCTGTTCAGGCGCGTCTGGAAGGTCAATCGACTCCATCTCACATGGCGAACCAACCCTCTAAGATAAGTGACACAAAATTGACCTATACTGTCAAAATCATCTCCTCCTCGAACACTCTGAATCCTCCAAATCGCCATGGCAGAGACTCTGTCGTTGCAACTAATACTACACACAACAGAATGCCGGTGGTTCTCTTCGAAACTTCAGACTACTATGTTGTTATGGTTGAAAAGTGTAAACTCATAATTGTTGGCCCATTCCTAAAACCAAGGCCCCAAATTGACAAAATTAGATCAAAATTCAAGAAGCTAATCTCGATTAAGGATTCCATGAAGATTGGGGTGTTCGATAATTACAATGTTTTTTTTATTTCACTAATGAAGACGATTTTAGTACTGTTTGACTTAGAAGAGTAATTGAAATCGAAGGGCAACAGATGTGGCTCCAGAAATGGTCATCGAATTTCAAGTCGGAGGAGGACCTGCTTATTGCTCCGGTTTGGGTTCTCCTTCCTGGTTTACCTTTTCATATGCACACATGGAACTATGTTAAACAAGTGGTGAGTAAAATTAGTACTCCTTTTGAAATGGATTTGGCTACTAGAGGAAGAACGAGGCCTGGTATGGCCAAAGTGAGAGTTGAAATTGACTTGCTTCATGAGCAGCCTAATTCTGTTTATATTGGACAAATATTTGACGATGCACCTCAAAAAGAATTTTTTCAAAAAATTGAATTCGAATGAGTCCCTAAATATTGAAAATTCAGTCGAAAACTTGGTCACAAATGATCAATTGTAGAGCTTTAGAGAGGAAAAAGACTGCTGAAAATAGAGTTTTAGATGATCAAAAAATGATGATAATCAGGGTGGAGAAAACAGAGTTTTGGACACTCAAAAACCTGAAGAAGGTTGGATGAATACTTTTGCAAATCGGAATGGGGAAAGCACTGAATTAGACTGCCAAAAAGTTGATGAAACTAGGAAGCCTAGTGATGAACATCAGAAACCTGATGCAAAGCATATTGGACGAAAGAATGATGGACCAAGCCTAGCTAGACAAAATTCTCGTACATCAAATTCTTGTTTCAAAACAGAATGAGGAAAACAAGTCATGAGAGAGTGTACCGGCTCAAGTAAATTGAAGCATAAGAATGGAAATGAATCTGAAAATTACCAGCAACATCAGAGTCAAATCCAAAAGGAATTCTAAGAAGCGAAAACAGAAGAAACTTCCTAAGAAGAAAGCAAAAGTTGCTTTCAAGCCTATGTTCAATATATCTTATGACTCTAATGGGAGAAATATGCATAACAAGGTGAGAACCTTAGATTTAGAAAGTCTCAAACAAGATAGCAATCTAGATATGAATGTGAATGTGCAAAAGAAGTCAACTGAATTGAATGAGGAAGATCAAATTGGAGCTTATACTAATAAGGCTCGATCGAATACCAACTCAAACAAGCAGAAAAAACTCATAACAAGGAGATATCCTTGTTTTCCCAAAATTTAAACCAAGAAAGTATTGTTGGTGTAACTGTGAGTGCTCAAGGGCAGTCGACTAACTATAGAAAGGGGGATCAAGGTGGAGTTGTATGTAACAAGGCTCCCTCGAATTCAAATACAAATAGGCAGGAACAAAATAGTTACAACGGTGTTAGGGATGCCAAAGAAGATTAGCAAGAGTCTATGCAAGATAATGATAGTACAAATAAAAAGGAAGATCTGGAAAATATAAAAAGGAAAAGAAAGCTCTTTGTATGAATGACTATGTCAATGAGTCAATCAGTGTTCCTTCAAAAATTAAAAGCCTCCCTAGGATTGATCTTGTTGTTAATCTGATCGTGGAATCCAAATCAAAACAAGACAACTATGTTACTTTCCAACAAATTGAAGTAACCTCCCCTAAAAGGGTGATAGTTATAGTCCTTGAGGAGCAGCTTCAAACAGACTCGAAGGAGGAATCCTTTCAGATCATAAGTGGCAAAGATAAAAGGAAGAAATAAGGGGAAGAAAACAAAAGTAAATATACTACACCTCCTAAATGAGGACACTCATGTTAACCTTGAATGTTGTTTCCATGATAAATGCTATATTATGGAACATTAGGGGAGTAAATACCACATAAGTCTTACCAATGCAAAAAAATTTGATTTCCATTTATAAGGTGGAGCTTGTTTCTATTATGGAACCTTTTGTAAGTATCAATAAAATTGAAAGGTGCGGGAGATTCTTTGTATATCAACACTATATTTCTAATAAGAACTGTCAGATTTGGATCATGTGGTGAGGCAACAACATGACTATTATATTAAACAACCACAGTTAATAACTTACTATCAAATTATATTATGGGGCTGCCAAGGACCTCTACATCACAGCTGTATATGCTAAATGTACTCCTGAAGAAAGGAAGAGCTATGGAATAGTCTAGAGTTAAGCAATCTTCTAATGAATGTTCCATGGTGCATTGGAGGTGAATTCAATATTCATTTTGGATCTGGATGAGAAAAAAGGTGGTAGGCCTCACAGAATGAACAAAAGTCAAGAATTTAGCACTTGCATGGATAACTGTGGTATCATGGACTTGGGTTTTGTTGGACCAAAATATACATGATGTAAAAATTGGGAGCCAATAAAAAGAATATGGAAGAGATTGGATGATTGGTCCCAGATTTTTCAAAACAACATTGTCAACCACTTAGCTAGAATTGGCTCTAACCATAGACCTATTCTAATTCAATGCAATGAAACTAATTAGCAGGGGCCTGAATACTTCAAGTTTTTAAATTTTTGGACTAATCAACCTACTTTTTTGCAGGTAGTTGAAGAATCTGGAGGAATCATGTCAATGGAAATCCTTTGTGGAGACTTCAACAAAAGCTTAAAATGGAAAAAGACAGACTCAATGGTCCAAAGACGACATTGGCAATATGTTCAACCAAGTTCAATACTGGGAATATAAAATAAAGGATCTTGAACAAATGGATCTTATGAACAGTAATGATACAACTAGAACTGAACTGAACAAAGGACAATCTAAGTACATTAGATGGTATGGGGATGCAGGATGACATTCTCAAATAGAAAGCTAGAGTGAACAGATTTGAGGAATGAGATGCTAACATTAAATACTTCTATAGCACCATTAAGGGAGAAGGAGAAGGCTGCAAATTCTTAAAACTTAAAACCATAAGGGCCATTAGATTGGGGGGATGCTAATATTGGAAAGGAAGTTATCCATCACTTTCAACAGTTCTTTAATATCAATCATTACTATAATGATTATGATATCATCAATTGTGTTCTTCAATGTGTAACTGATGCAGATAATGAAAGTCCCACTACCATTCCCGATACAGAAGTGTTTAGAGAAGGTATCTTCAACTCGAGTCCTAATAGTGCAGCAGGGCTGGATAGATATAATGGAAAATTCTTTCAATCCTATTGGGATATCATCAAGGAAGATATCACTTATTTTGTTCAAGTTGTTTTCAATGGTAGGAGGCTCACTAATTTTTTTCATACTTGTTTAGTTCTTATTCCTAAAGTTGACTCTCATTTCTTGAATTTGAGACCTATTAGTTTGAGTAATTTTACAGCCAAGATTATCTCCAAGATACTTTTCAAAAGGTTGAATCCTATTCTTGGAAAGCTTATATCAGAGAATCAAAGTGGCTTTATGAAAGGAAGATTGATCACTGAAAATATCCTTTTATCTCAGGAGATTGCTTAGGGAAGGAGCAAGAAAAATAGAGGAGGTAATGTTATAATAAAACTTGACATGGCAAAAGTTTATGATAGAATTTAATGGACCGTTCTGACTATGTACTTTAGGGATTTGAAAGTGAAGAAGAAGCCCTATGATGTGTCCATGCGCCTAGTGGCCCCGTTCTCATGGTTTAGTGTTCAAGGACCAGACAACTCAAAGGGGGACAAGAAAGCAAAGCATCCACCACTGCCACGACTGGCCAATATGAGGAGCCAGTTGAGGTAGAGACTTCTGTCGAGTCTTCTATAGAGCTTCCATCCATTCTAGTTGTTTCTGTCCCAGTTGATGTACCTTCATCTTCTGCTGGTCCTAGCTCTTCAACTGGCCCTACGATCCCCACTTCTCGGACCAACCCATTCACAGCCCAGCAGTTAGCTATGACTCTGGCCAGTTTAAACAACTGGATGTTAGTTCCGACATCCAAGTTGTCCACATTGGCCACTTCAGTTGAGGCCCAATCTGCACCAACCATTGTACAGATTCTTCAGTGTATTAAGGAAACATTGAAGATGCTCCTGGCCAACCAGGAGAAGATGATTGAGACTCAGACTGCCTTGACTAAGGCATTTGGTGCATATAGCATAGCCTTGGAGAAGTTGGCCCGGGAGCACAAGAAGATGAGGAAGTTCAGGGCATCAAATGAGTCAGTAAAGGTACTACGAGCAGATGTGGACAATCTAATGGCGGATCAGCTGCCATTAGACTTGTTATTTGGGAAGTCATCCCCTCCAACAGCAACATTAGTACCTGAGCCACAGCAGGAGCAGGCATCCAGGCCACCGAGAAAGAAGAGGAAGTTGCCCAGCACTGAGGGAGTCGTGATTGAGTTAGCTCAGATTCAGGTCACTCCCTCCGATTATTTGTACCAGATGTTCCGCCAGTCCAGCACCAGGACCCTCTCCCAGCAGCAGAGCAGCAGTAGGCCGGGGACCAGTCTAAGGTTCCCGCCCATACAGAGGACCAAGGGACCACTGAGGATCCGAAGCAGACGTACCAGACTTAGGGAGCCCTCTATATCCTTTATCTGTTTTATGATTATTTTGGTAGTTGGCATTGGGGACAATGCCAGCTCTTATTCGTAGGGGTGCGCCCTACTTTTCTTAGTTGATAAAGTTGGATGATTGTATATATTGTTGATACTCAGTTTATATTTTCAGATTTGATAGTTGGTTTGTATATAATTTTTGGCTACTTTTCTACTTTATGTATATATTCATCCCCCATTGTATATTCTACTCCCCTATTGTACATATTCATTCGGTTTTTCTATTTTCGTTAAAAATTTTCATTTTTAGCTTCGTAGTTAGGCTCGTAACCTTTTGTTTCGGTTTTGGAATTTTAATAAGCCCTTGGTTTTATTAATGCCACGGTTCTTTCCAAGGATGGAGTGTTGTGTGAACTGGGTGGCTCTTCCCAATGATAGATGGCGTGACAACCTTCTTAAGGGTTTGAGTCCGTTTTTTATTTTCTTCTTTTGATTTTTTATATTTCGTAGTTAATGGTACCTCAGGCAAAGCTTCACTTGGGCCTAACATATTTGCATTTGATCCCATGGTCAAAGACATAATGTTGTACTTAGGATGGTGAAAGTCGTGGCCTTGAGACTCTTGTGTTGACCAAACAGTCATCATGGGGTCGTGTTAGACCATTGTGTGCTTAAATCGTAACTAAGGTCATTGTGGACCCTCGACTCTATGACTTTAGCAATCCTTGAGTGTGTGTGGTGAGAATCTGAATTGTGAATCCAAGTCCCAAGCCGATGGTCTAGAACTTGCCCCGAATGTTTGTTGAGGGGAAATCCTAGGTGAAATTTGACATGAGAAGTGATTACAGGCTCTTCTTGATAAAAAATCCAAAGATTGAGCAATTCCATGACCTACCAATGAAATGATCCCTAGTTAACCCTTTTGAGCCTTGAACCTTCTTCTTTCTAGAACCAACGCTACAAGCATATACCCGTTCTTAATGATACCCTCTCTTGGCACCCAAATCTTCCCTTGAGTAATTGGCAAATGTCTAAGTTTGGGGGGAGGGACAAGAAAGGAAACAATGTGGTAAAAAGGTACAAAAGAAAAAGAAAGGAAGGCAATGAAAAATAAAGAAAATACAAGACAAAAAAAGAAAGACTAGTGTGAATAAGAACAAAGGGGGATTCAAACACAACAAAAGTGAAAAAGGTGTGGAAAAAAGTAGACAAATGGAAAAAGGTTTTGAATTGCATAAGAAAGAGTGACAATGTGCCTCTCTAACCCCTTGAAAAGAAGTGAAATACTCAAATGAATCAAGAAAGTTTGCCAAAATGAATAAAAAAAAGTGCTTAAGGGAAGATTGAACCCATTTGAACAAAAACATGTCCTACCCTTACCCAAAAGCCTTCATAATGACTCCACAAAATCCCTGTATGATATTGAGTTGAAAGGAACCTACATTAGTGGATAATTACATAAGGGGCACGCATATGGTACTTAGAGCCGGACTTGTGACCTTTTTCTTGTGAGGGATGAATGAAAGTCCATCAACCTCCATTTGTGTGTCACTACTCTAAAAAGGTGAGGTTCGCTTAGGGAGAGTTGAGGATGTGTGAGTTTGGGTGCCACAATGACCAAAGTAATTGAGAGAAGTTTCTTGATGAAATGTGTCAACTCTTGATGCTCAAGATCCATAAGTTTTCAAAGTTTAAAATGTGTTAATGATGCACTCGTATTGAGGGCAATTGTTAGTCCCAATTGATGCTTGTTGAGGTTGCTTTAGGATAAGCTGGAACTACTTTGAGGGGTGGGTCTTATTTTATTTGCTTGAGGACAAGCAAAGGTTTAAGTTTGGGGGAGTTGATAACTAGGATTTTAACGTATTTTATGCCCATACTTTCCTATGCTTTGAGTATAATTTTCCACAAAATAGTCCAAAAATGCTTACAAGTTGTGCTAGATTGCAGGTTTGAGCGACAAAGTGACAAAATATAAGATTGGCTCAAAACGGAGTGAAACCTGCTCAAGTGTCAAAAGACCAATGAATTGGTAGAAATCAAGCCTGGTGCGGACCGCTCAACTTGCATGCGGCCGCACCAAAGAGTTCATAGAGGGTCAAATTGAGACAGGTTCCACGTGGCCGCGGTAGACTTTATGCGGCCCGCATCCATCTCCCGCTGCCGCACTATCTTGTCACACGTTCCGTGTCGAAGAGTTCACAGAAGGTGGAAATTTGGACAAGTTCATCCACGCGGTTGCAGTTGTCATTACGCGGTTCGCACTAGAGTGTCATGCGTCCGCACCACATCATTGCACAGTCTGCGCCATCAACTTCAGAGAGATAGATACGGGAGTCAAATTAGCCGGTGCGGCCCGCACTGACCCGATTCCCCAAAAAATCCCTAGGTGGGGGCATTTTTTCCAATTTTTCCAGCCCACTATAAATAGAATATTTTACCATTTTTAGGTCAAGTTTTATGTTCTGAAGCAGATGAGCTCGTGAGACTCAAATATTGTAGCCATTTTGGCACTTTAGCTTTAACTTCATGATAGATTCTTGTGATTTCTTCTTAGTAGTTAATTAACATGCTTAGTTCTTCATCTTTTTCTTCTGTTTCTTCTTTAATTATGTCTAGCTAATCTCATTAACTAGGATTGTGGCTCAATGCTAGTGTGGATAATTGATGGGTGTTTCTTTTTAATGATAGATTGATATTGGGTGCTTGTAATTTGGGTTAATTTTATGGTTTAATTAAGGATTGATGGTTGCAAACATTGATTCTAGCTTAGTGGGTCTTGACTCTTCTTGAGAAAGAGAGTCTATGACCCCAAAATTCACCCAACAAGGAATTGGGATGGACTCATGAGAAATGGTAGTCCCAATTAACAGGTTAAACCTCGAGAGAGTAATCACCCTACTTCAGCCCTAGTTGTTTGGTCTAATTGGCCTACCCGATTGGTCTCGAGAGAGTCAATTGGGGTAAAATCGCTCTCTCTACCGAGAAGTGTGAGAGTTGGTACAATTGTACAACGGTTATAACATTGATCCCAAATATGTCAATCTATTATTAGTAGTTCTAGCTGTTAGTTAACCACCTAGGTAATGCCACGACCCTAGTGCATTTTTCTATATTAATTACAAGTTGGAAAATATCCCTTTAGCATAAATTAGTCTTATACTGTAGTTGATAATAGAAATTGATAAAAAACCCAAAAAATTTAGGAGTGCAATTAGGAGCACAAACGCATTCCTAGTCTACACAAATACGCAACTCCATTCCAAGCTCCCTGTGGAAAACCGACCCCGATACCACTATTAGGGTAAATATTTTAGCACACGTTCTTCCTACCATTGTGTAAGGTTGGGTTTGATGCGATCAACAATTCATTACAAATATGGATTTTTACTATAATGGTAGAGTATGGTTAACGAGCCTGATTACTTCTATATTACTCAAATTAGTGGGACAATACAGGCACTCACCTGTGAGGTAACTAATATTGCTTTATAGAAGAAACACCTTTTAACTGATGTATTTTGTAACGACCCGACTGGTTGCTTTTCCTTTTAGAATCCCGTTTCCTTAAATAAAAATTTCTGTGCTTGCTTTACCTAATTTCTGATTTGCGGGGACGGTTGGTTCAGGAGTTGGAAGAGTTTTGAGTAAAATATGTCCATTTGCTTCTTTAAGATTCTCTTAAAAGATCAAGTTTGTCATCGTTAACGTTTTGGGGAAACGGACATTGACTCGTGATTCAATGGTTTCTGAGGGTCCGTGGAAAAATATGGGACCTGTACGTATGCCCAGAATCAAATTTCGAAGTCCCTAGCCCGAGTAATCAATTTTTATTGAAAATTATTAAATTGAAATCTAAGAGTTTAATAAAGAGGAAAAATGCTGGATCATGTTGATATCGAGCCCGTATGTTGATTTCGGAGCCCAGTACAAGTTTTGTATAATATTTTAGTCTTGTTGTGAAATTTGGTAAGAAACATGACTGATTTGATGAGATTCAGACGTCCAGTTGAAAAGATAGGAATTTGGGTGTTCTTGAGGATTTCATGCATTTTGGTGTTGAATTTGTGGTTTAAGGTGTTATTTCGGTGATTGGATTGCTTGAGCAAGTTTGCACAATATTGTAGGACTTGCGTGAGTATTCGGAGTGAAGCCCCGAGGGCTCGGGTGAGATTCGGGCATGGTTGGAGGTAGGAAAACACAGCAGTTTTGCTGGTATTTTTGCTGATGCTGCAGATCTCGCAATTGCGAAGTTGGACGGCTGGGGCAGTGATCGCATTTGTGACTCCCTTCTTTGCATTTGCGAACCCATCAGGGTATGCATTTATGATCAAGACAGTCAAGGGCCCGTTCACATTTGCGAACCTATTGTCGCAATTGCTACCTCGCATTTACGAGCATGGTGTCGCAAATGCGATATCAGAGGCATGAGCATAGCTTTTAAAAATGGGACTTAGGGATTTATTTCATTTTAACTCTACACTTTGGAAATTTTGGGCTTTCAAAGAGGTGATTTCAACATAGCATTGTGAGGTAAGTAAATTCTACCTAATGTGAGTCTAATACTTCGATTTTAGTAGATTAACACACTAAAATTAGTGGAAATTAAGGGGTTAGAGTAAGACCTAGGGTTTTAGTAAAACATAGATTTAACCACGAATGTTATGAAATGAACTAGAAATCATATATTATTGATCTTTAGGTAGTAGATAATAAGTTTCTTCGAAAAATCTCGAAATCCGGGCATGTGGGCCCGGAGTCGAAAGTTAGGAAACTTGTGAAAAAGATTGAAAAATTGCTTAAATAGTTAGAATTCAACCTTGTAAACCTATATTTACTAGTTCTTACATCTTTTAACTAGTTTGTGATCGTTCGGCTCTGAATTGAGGGCTTGGGCTCGCTCTTGATTATTGGAAGTACCCTTTGGAGCGAGATGAGTCTCCTTTTTAACCTTGTAAGAGGGAATTGTCCTCATAGGTATAATAAATGAGAATTTGCTACTAAATGCGGGGGCTACATATGTATTTGATGACGAGAGTCCGTGCTACTAAATGCGGGGCTATGTACGTATTTGATGAGGAGAGTCCGTACGTAGCTACTATGATATTAATTGCTTGGGTGGTTTAGGACATACATCATGCCTAATTTGGAATTTTCCTTTATTTAAATTGCCAATATGATCATATATGATATGCTAGGGACTTGAGAGAAATAAAAAGTGAACATATGAACTTGTTGGACATTTGTAAGAGTTTCCTTGTATATAAATGAGCCTTTGTGTGCATTCTTGATATTTTCTTGATATCTATGGAGCGGTCCGATCGCCTAGGTGTAAATAGATGCATCTATTGTTCGTGCCGTTCCACCCTCGACAGTGCACAGTTTATTTTCTATTGGAGCGTGTTGTTGACCTCGGCATGATTTCGCATGATATATATATATATATATATATATATATATATATATATATATATATATATATATATGCTAAAGCTTATACATGACATGCTTACTTGATAAATATTTGAAAAATGTACATGGAAACTGAAATACGGTCAAGAATGTGATTATTTCTTTTCATTATAACCTGTTAATTATTGGAGACTTCCATGCTTAGCATAGCACATTATTAGTATACTATCTTGACCATAGTAAGTATCAAGTCGACCTCTCGTCTCTACTTTTTCAAGATTAGACGGGATACTTGCTGGGTATATATTGTTTATGAACACATACTACACTTCTGTACTTAATTGTACAGGATCTGAGGCAGATACATCTGATTACCGGTCTGGTGTGCGTCCTTGAGTTTGTGACAAAGACTTCCATGGTGAGCTGCTTCCTTCATATGCCTTTAGCAGCTAGATGGAGTCTTCCTTTACTTTTGATGTCTTTCTTTATCTCAGACAGTAGGATTGAGATATTCTTTTGTATATTCTACTAGATATCCGTACTTGTGACACCAAGTCTTGGCGCACACACATTAGTAGACATACATTTTGGATTGTATTATAATGCTACTTACATTATCTATCACTTTTTGTTTTGAATCCAAATTGGAATATTTATTGAACTAAAATTCTGATAAAATTTACATACGAAGTTAAAAATATTTTCGTATTGGCTTGCCTGGCAACGATGTCGGGCGCTTTCATGATGTATTATGGAAATGTGTCCTAACATATATGCTCATAATATTAGAGAGGAAATGAGAGAGTTGTGGAAGTATCTTAAGAATGCAAGTTCAGGGTGTAAAATCCTATGGTTGATTATGGGAGATTTCAACTGTCTTAAATGTGGATGATAGAATAGAAGCTAATCATGTTTGTCTAGATGAAATTGTGGAGTCCACTCTTGCGTGGAAGCCTGTGAGCTTATAGAACTTCCTCAACATGGGAGCAGATTTACTTGGAATGACAAGCAATGGAAAACATAATTTATTCCAAAATTGACTGCGTATTTGTGAATAAGACTCCTTACAGACTTAACAAAAAGCAATAACTGACATTCTTGTAGATTACCATAAGAAACTTTTGGGGAATAAGGAAAGGAACATAATAAAAGCCTTTAATAGCATTTTGAGGAGAGGACAAACATTAGCCATGGAGCAACAACTGGAGTCTGACCCAACCTTATACAGAAAAGGATGTAAAACAAGCTATGTTCAGTATAAACACTAACAAAACCCCATGTCATAATGTCTATTGCAGTGGTTTCTTCAAGGCAGCATGGAGTGCAATTGGGCAGGAGGTAACTAATGGAATGCTGCAGTTCTTTGAAAACAGAAAATTATTACAGCAAATTAACTCTACTATAATTTTCTTAATCCCTAAAATATCAAATCTATAGATGCAAGCTAGTTTAGACCTATTTCTTATTGTAATGTCCTATATAATTACATCTCTAAGATGATGTGTGAGACTTAAAAAGGCAATCACATATGTATTGGCAGATAACCAGGCAACCTTTGTTGAAGGCAGATCTTTAACTCATAATGTGCTAATGTACCATGACTTATTGAGACACCATAATAAATAAAACATCTCTTAGGTGTCGTGTGAAGATTGATTTAATAAAAGCCTATGATATGATAAGATGGACTTCGTTGAAGAGGCTCTTAAAGGGCTGGGATTTTTAGGAACTTTTGTGATAGTAATGACATGTATGTCTACTACCAGGTTTTCTGTCAAGATAAAGGGTGAAGGCTATAGGTACTTTGAAGGGAGGATAAGACTGAGAGAGGGTGATCCTATGTCACCACTATTTTTTATTTTGGTAATGGAGTACCTCTCAATAACCTTGAAAACAATAAGTGAGCTCCTAAATTTTAGATTCCATCAATTGTGCAAGGCAAAAGCTTAATCATCTTATCTTTGTTGATAAGACAACTGCTAATATATAGGAATATACACCACCAACAGACATCAGTAGGTATTGAAGGAAACTAAACTCATTGAAAGGCCAAATGATAAATTGGTATTGTATGGGTCAAAACCTGAATTCGTGTTAATCAATGGGACTGACGCACTTATTAAAGCCCATTCGTGACTAATAAACCGTACGGCCGTCTATTGGTAATGCCCTCGGGCAACTATCCGATTCGACAACTAAGGTAACTGCCTGATCGTCCTCACGAAGGCATCCCCTCAACATGGTCTCAACCACTTGGTGCTAGCTGACAGGTCTTATAGCTATTAAATACTAAGAGAAAGAACCCTAAAAGGGGGGTTGCTTCTTCTCTCTCTAGATACTTACTTCCAAGGGAAGAGAATACACATCATTGTAAGGCTCTGAACCTTTCCACGGAGAAACAGACCTACCAATATGCTTGTCACTAGCATTTTTATTCATTTGGCTTGTTAATTTATTACGATCTGCTATGATTGGCCCTCTGTTGATTTCAATTGATTTATGCTTATAAAGTGCGTGAGAACTTTGAGCTAAACAATTTTGCGTCGTCTTTGGGGATTTCATAGAAGAATTGCGTAGTTTATCCTTATGCCAAAAAAGGAAAGAAAGCAACCCAGCTCAAGCAAGCCAAAGCAGCGTGTCGGATCGAAGGAAGCCAAAAGCCTCGAGATGAGCTTGCTTCCACATCCCCGCGTCTCCGAGCAAGAAGAAGAAGCAGACCCCCCATCCCTATGGAAAATATGCATAAAGTACCTTCCCCCTTCTCACACGGGATCCTGCCAAAAAGGAGGAAAGCACAAAAGTAGCTCGAGCCGAGATCTGTAACAGGGTGACCCGCGAGAGCTAGTCAAAAAAAAACTACAAGTGCCAGTTAGGTAAGATCTGGAACCAGGAGCAAATCCCAACCCCCAAAACGAAGCGGGTTATGCGGGAAAACAAAAGGTTCAACTACGATTGAACCAGGACTCAAGCTATGCGCCTTCGACTTCAAAAGATACTAAGGTTTAACTACGGTTGAACCGGAACTCAGGCTATGCGCCTTCGACTTCACAAGTTACAAAGGTTCAACTACGGTTGAACCGGGACTCAGGATATGCGCCTTCGACTTCAAAAATTACTAAGGTTCAACTACGATTAAACCGGGACTCAAGCTATGCGCATTCGACTTTAAAACTTACTAAGGTTCAACTACGGTTGAACCGGGACTCAGGCTATGCGCCTTCGACTTCAAAAGTTACAAAGGTTCAACTACGATTGAACCGGGACTCAAGTTATGCGCCTTCGACTTCAAAATTACTAAGGTTCAACTACGGTTGAACCAGGACTTAGGCTATGCTCCTTCGACTTCAAATGTTACTATGGTTCAACTACGGTTGAACCGGGACTCAGGCTATGCGCATTTGACTTCTAGTTGAATCGGGACTCAAGCTATGCGCCTTCGACTTCAAAAGTTACAAAGTTTCAACTATTGTAGAACCGGGACTCAGGATATGCGCCTCCGACTTCATAAATTACTAAGGTACAACTACGGTTGAACCGGGACTCAGGCTATGTGCCTTCGAATTCAAAAATTACTATGGTTCAACTACGGTTGAACCGGGACTCAGGCTATGCGCCTTTGACTTCAAAAATTACTAAGGTTCAACTACGATTGAACCGGGACTCAGGCTATGCGCCTTCGACTTCAAAAGTTACTAAGGTTCGACTACGGTTGAACCGGGACTCAGGATATGCGCCTTCGACTTCAAAAGTTACTATGGTTCAACTACGGTTGAACCGGGACTCAGGATATGTGCCTTCGACTCCAAAATTTACAAAGGTTCAACTATGGTTGAACCGGGACTCAGGCTATGCGCCTTCGACTTCAAAATTACTAAGGTTCAACTACGGTTGAACGGAGACTTAGGCTATGCACCTTCGACTTCAAAAATTACTAAAGTTCAACTGCGGTTGAACCGAGACTCAAGCTATGCGCCTTCAACTCCAAAAATTACTAATGTTCAACTATGGTTGAACCGGGACTCAGGCTATGCGCCTTCGACTCCGAAAGTTGCAAAGGTTCAACTACGGTTGAATAGCAGTTCAGGCTATGAGCCTTCACCAAAAATTTAACTACGGGTGAACTGGGACTCAAGCCACACGTCTCCGACATGAAAGCCACAAACTCAACTACGGACGAATCAAAGCCAAGAACATACGTCCCAAGGGCCATGATCCGGGCCGCAATTAGGCAAGGATTAACGCCCCCACCATTCAAGTAAGTACGACTAACTCAACGCTAAAATTTCGACCCGCGTAGAGTTCAGCCCAAGTCGAACTACAAGGCTGTGATTTTCATTACCACGGCTAGTAGTTTGACTAAGACCGAACTGGGACTAAGGCTATGTTCTGCCACTGCCCAAACACGGCTACAACCAACCCTTCAAGCGGGGGAAGTTGACGACTAAAAGCATCTATCTACGGCCAAGGCCATCTACACCAATTGCCCCTTATGATAAAGGATCGATTAAACAATGGTCGAAATTACCTAACTATTAACATGCTCACTAGAGAAACTCTAAGGCAAGGCCATCTCAAACGAGCACAAAAAAGAAATGCACAAAATTGATATAAAACAAACAGAAAGAAAGAAAGCATTTTTACAATATTTACACTGGGTTACTCTAATTACACTGGCCCAAGGCCGGCAAAGAAAAACGGAAACAGCCGAACGACAACAAAAAATAAAAGAGAAAAACGAATAAAAATTAAACAAATATTACAAATATTTTCAGCTGTTCACTCATCGCCCCTAGTGCCCTTTTCAACGTTGTCATCGCCCTCAGGCGCCATCATCACCCCCGGGCATGGACGGATCAACGCGGCAGTCAAGGTGTGCTTCACGAACCTTCTAGCATCCCCTTTCATAGGTAGTCCCAGGCACAACGCCGGCTTTCCACAACCGCCTGTACACGTAAAGCTGGGCCTCGGCGTATGCCAAGAGCTCACGAGCAGTACCAAAAGAAGCAGCCTAATTCCTCAGCCGCTGGTTCTCCGCCTCCAGTGTCGCGATCCGGTCCGCCGCAGCACGAGCGTCCTGCTCACAAATAGCAATGCGCCCCTCCAACGCTCTTTCTCGGAAAGAGGCAGCGGCCCTCTCCAGTCCACGTTCCCTTTCTTTGGCACGATTGACCGCCTGCAGCATTTCGACCCTCTCCAGGGCCTCCTCTGCTTGCTTCTGCAAAGCAGCATTCTCCGTCTCTAGGGCGGCCACTGCGTAGCCGAAGCTTTTGCGGCCTCTGCTACCGCAGCCCGGGTTAGGCGCTCCCTTTGAGCGGCCATCCTCCTTTTAGCGTCCATCTCCTCATTTCTCTGACTGAGCTGCCCCTCAAAAGTGTTCACCCTGTTAAGAGTCTGCTGCATGTGAAGCTCCCTCCTCGCCAACTCTTCTACCAACTCCCGGTTCGGCGGGTCGTTCCTTAGGCTTTCACACAGGTCACGACATCGGTTCCTGTAGCGGCGGTACTTCTCCAACAACTCCACAAAGACCGCTAATCGGACTTTTGCCCGCCGAATACCCTCCACCTCCAGTAAAAATGTCTACAACAAACAAAGCAACAGTTAATACAAGACGACGTACTAAGGAAAGAAATAGATCAGGTCATCAGATGTACCATTATACTCAGAGCGACCATCTTGCCCATCAACCTGACGTCTGATACGACCCTCAAGGCCGTGCTCTCCGCCTCCGAGCACAGAACCCCGAACAACGTCAGCAGATTATCCTCCTCGAGCAGCAAGTTCAGGTCATTAAGGATCTCCAAATAACGGTGATCCCCTTCGGCCTGCACCGCTAGGTGGGTGTAACCCTCTTGGAACAAGTGGACGTACTCAGAGTCCATGTCAGACTCCCAATCGTCCCCCTCTACTGAGGCTTCCCTTCCTTCCGCCGCCCTGGAAGTCAAGGCCTGTGCCGCCTGGGACGTTGAAGCGCCCGCATTCGCCAAAATATCGGCGACAGTATCCGCCGCCAAAACAGCTTCTGAGGAACTACCTTCCCTCTCAGCAGCAGGAAAGGAAATTTAAATCGCCGAAGCGACTGTTTCACCTTGGCCTGCGCCAACCGGGGCAACCCCCACTAAGTGATTGCCATCCGAGGCAAGGTCCACCGCATCCCCTTCCCCTTCCAATGGCGAAGAATCCAAACTAATCACCACCAGAAGGACTGGGGTAAATGCCACCCTGCGCCGAGCCAGCGGCCTCCCATCTTCTTCCTCATCTCCATTCGATGAAAACTCCGCCCTGGAACGCACAACCCCTAGGGATTCTTCAACTTGAGGTACGGTCCGTACCGGAGAGTGAGCCGCCAAAGATTCCACTGAGGCCGCCCTTGAAACTGGGCGAGGCGCCGGCATTATAATCAAGCGGGCAATCACCCCGGCCTGGGAAAAGCAAGTTGAGGAGCCCTCATGCGACGTGGTCATTCTAGCCAGCAAAGGAAGAAAGGTCAGGGAAAAGAGGCTAAGAACTATGAAAGAAGAACAATGCGGCAAGTCAGATTCCTACCAGCAGTCGGCCTACGGCCATGGATCTCCCAGAAAGACGCCCACGTGCGAATCCCCACTGTAACAGGGAGCACGACCTCAACCCACTCGTGAATACCAGAAAACGGCGCCGGTGGCGCACCCCGCGCTACGGCAAAAGAAGAAGACCAGTACGTACAAACATAAATCAGGACATGTAACCAAAAGAAATCAAGGCTGGCGTAAAAGAAAATTACATGCATGGTTCCACTCCTTTGGGAAGTTAGTAGCACAAGCCACCAGGTGCTCAGTCGTGATGTAGAAAAAGTGCTCGTAAGAACGGGCAGAGACATCACCATCGAGCTCCGCAGTTCAGTCGTTGACTCCATGAGGGACCAACCGAATCATGGTGCCACATACCCTCTGAGGGGCATAGAGAGTTAGCACGTTCCCAAGAGTAATCTCTCTCTGCACCAACTCCACATATTTGATCAGCATCGCCAATAACTTATAGCAGGAAAGGTCGAGATGACCAGCGCACACCCTGTAGTAGCGGCAGAAGTCCACCAGCAACATTGGGAGAGGAAGTCTGAACCCTAGCTTGAAAGGGTAGGCGTAAAAGACGCACTACCCTCGGCGGTCGACGAGTACCCTTCCACCGCTCCTAGCAAGGACGATATCGGCAAAGCGGGGAATATCACACTGGTCCTTCAGCTGGGCGATGCCAACTTCCCCCATCAATGGAGCCTCGTCCACTCGGATCGTCGGGCAAAGAAAGAATGTCAGTCACCGATGGGGGTAGGTCAATATTCACTGAGTCGGTGGTTCTCACCACCGTAGATGGATTCTCAGTTGCCGCAGCCACCACCGGAGAAATATCGGAATGAGAGCTGCTTGTCATTGTTGATATAATAAAAGAAAGTAAGCAAAGTTCGCCAGAAAAGCAAGAGAAAACTAAGATCTGACAATAAGCGACAAAGAACGAAATGACGAGGAGAAAAAGACAGATCGGGTTGAGAACAAAAAGAGCTATCTCTCTCAGAACTTCACTTAAACGAATATCAGAAAAGTAAGAACCAAACGATACAACCCCTTATTTATAAGCAAAGCATAAATGATTCTCACGAATCCCAAAGGTCACCATTAACTACCTGACCAACCGCAAAATGGTTCAGGCCTACAGTAACAGGCATCATTATGACAGATATCATGGAACGGTCATCCAACCGGCAATCAGCACGTCGCCCGTAAAATGGTTGTAACGGCCCCAAGATACCAAAAGTACGCCGCGGGGGTCACCATGCATGTGGCGCCTTCCTTGTACGCGGTAAGCACGATTGCATCATCCCCAGTCATGTGTAATGGGCTACGTCCGTCCCCAAACCATTAGTGGCTACGGCCATCCTTAAAAGTAACGCTGGCCATGGCCGCCTCCAAAACTAGTATTGATTGCATCCATCTCTGAAATGATAACGAGCATGTCCGTTTCCTGAATACAAAAAGGCTACGGCCATCTCCAAAATATGAAAGGCTACAACCATCTCTAAAATATAAATGGCTACGTCCTTCTCCAAAATATAAATGGCTACGGCCATCTCCAAAGGATAAATGGCCACGGCCATCTCCAAAGAATAAATGGCTACGGCCATCTTTAAAGGATAAATGGCTACGACCCCACAGAATAAGTGGCTACGGTCATCCTCACAGAATAAGCGACTATGGTCATCTTCAAAGAACGACTGTAACGACTATCAGCAACATCCACTCATCGAGCTCGGTCGGATCCCGATCTCGATAAGCGGAGGGACTATCTATATGGGTCAAAACCTGACTTCGTGTTAATCAATGGGACTGACACACTTATTAAAGCCCATTCATGACTAATAAACAATACAACCGTCTATTGGTAATTCCCTCGGGCAACTATCCGATTCGATAACTAAGGTAACGGCATGGCCGTCCTTACGAAGGCATCCCCCCCAGCATGGTCTCAACCTCTTGGTGCCAGCTGACAGGTCTTATAGCTATAAATACTAAGAGAAAGAATCCTAAAAGGGGGGCTGCTTCTTCTCTCTCTAGATACTTACTTCCAAAGGAAGAGCATACACATCATTGTATGGCTCTGAACCTATCCATGGAGAGGCAGACCTACCAATATCATTAGTAAAAGATCTACATCCTCTTCCTCTTAATCATTAACTATTATCTCTTGCATTTTTATTCATTTGGCTTATTGATTTATACGATATGATATGATTGGCCCTTTGTTGATTTCGATTGATTTATGCTTATAAAGTGCGTGAGAACTTTGAGCTAAACAAGTATCATATAGGGAGATGCACATTAATCCCAAGTGATTACTCTGTGGCAAACAATTATGTAGCTATGTTGGGGGATCAAAATAGATTGAATGAAGTTGATCTAATCTGAAAATCAGTTATGATGCCAAGTCAAAGAGTTATAGTGTTGCTTGCCTATGATGAGTGGAAAACACAACACAAAATTTATGATCACTAGCCAAAGATAGTATAGTAAAATTATCATCTCCACTAACATTGAATTTAAACAATGTTCAAACAACTTATGATTTAACGTTATTCAGGATGATCAACACTTGATTTGAGGTAATTACTAACTACAATAACCACTAAATTAATATTATGACTAATTAGATTTGACCAAGAAGAATGAGAGTTGCACTAAAATGGGTTGTAAACAATATGAGAAATAAGGGTGCGACAAGAGATGTGTAGGCTAGCTATTCGGGATCTAACTTTGTTTAAGTTAACTTCTAATATTCTAATAATTCTCACAAATTCACTCGATAATTAACTTAAACGTAAGGTCAAGATTCCTCTCTCGATTATTCTGAACTCTACAAAATTAAGTAATATGAAGCATCGTGAATATATGCAAGAACACTTAAATGGATTAGTCTTTGGGAAACGTCTCTCAGAGATTCTTCTAACTTGGTTTAATCAATAATTCAAGAAGGTTTCTTGATCACTTAGAAGAATCACTAAATTAAACCAAACCAAATAATGCAGAATAAATCACCAAATATATTTATCTTTTGATTAAATAAATCGGTGAACAAATTCACAATCAATTCAAATCACCACAAATGAATTCATGCAATTACACAGGCGCGCCACACCAGGTGGCACGCTGCTCGCTACACTAATGAAGAAGTTCAGAACCTTGGCCAATTTAAATTCTGCTGCTGTTTCTATTGCTGCGTCGCTTCGCGCGTCGCACAATTGAATTTCCTGTGTTGCCTCTTTCGTTTGTCTCCAGTAATGACTTTTGTAAAGGGATTGACATCAAGGCATTTAATTGTATTTTTTTCAAAGTCCCAATATGCCTCACGTCATCATTAGGCCATAATTTTGGCCTTTGAACATTTTGCTTAATTTTTTCTTATACATAATCGATCCTCGATCTTCGATCCCGATTTTAAATTTCAAACTTCAACTCAGACTTCAAAGTTTTCTTTTACTCATTTTAACTTAAAAATACGTCTTAGCTCGGAATCACAACCTACACGACAAAAACACATAATGAATATAAATTATCAACATTTTGGCTCAAACTTGGTTAAGATGTAGTCAAATAATAGGTGTAAAATATCCAAAAACTCGTTTGTAGCCTACCATCAGACTACCATAACAGATTGCTAACAAAAGAGAGGTTGCAAAGGCTACACATACAGGTTGACAATGGAAACTGCTGCCTTTGTAAGGAGGGTGTCCCTGCAACTCAATATCATATTTTTATAGAATGCAAGTGGATAACTCAAGTAAGAATACTGGCTAATTGGGCTGGAATTCTCATGAAGAAGAAAGGGATCATGCAGAGCTTATAATGGTTCAAAAGAAGACATTGTCGGCAATATAAGAATGAAGTGATGACTGCTATATGGGGGCAATGATCTATCACACATGGCAAGCCAAAAACTGGAAATTGCTCAGGAATGCCACTTTAAATATTGAGTATACTGTTTGACTCAAAAATTATCAAATACTTTTCGAGCAAATCAAGGGTAAAATCTAGTTAAGAATAATTAATTCTTGATCGGAGATGAATAATACGAATTAAAAGATATAGTTGAATATAAATGTTGATGGCGATTATGATCAGATTTAATAGCATAAATAAAGATGTATTAAGTAACAAAAATATGAATAAAAGAAAATATTTACCCGATCTTCACAGAGACGGATCTTCTTTCTTTTCATCAAGATGAATAATAGATGTGTACAAGAACTTCATGACCCTTTTTGGATCTGAGAAAAGTATTGGATCACATATCCTCTCATTTCTTTGGAGAGGTATATTTACATATTTTCTAGAGAGAGGGAGAGGGAGATAGAGAGAGTGCTGAGAGCCAGCACCCTTTTTTACAATGTGAATGTCTCCTTTATAAGATAGGAGACCTGCCTCGAAATGATCAAATAGTACAATTTACAGGGAATATTCGGTAGAATATTCCTTTCGAGTTTTCCAATGCAAACCAGATGATTCATGGCATGTACGTCCACGATCATTGATGATGGTCCGACCTTGGCATGTACGTCCATGATCGTTGATGACGATTTGACCTTGGCCTGTTCACGACCGTTGATGACGGTCCAACCTTGACGTGTACATCCACGATCATGACCTCGTGCCGAATTTTTCTAATCTAATTTTGACCCTTATAGTTAGTCCCTCTGTTTATTGAGGTCGTCTCTTGGTCGAGCTCGATGAACAGACTTCATTAATCATAGTTTGAAAAATTCGAATGAAGAGGTCGAATGTTGATTCGGGCAGTCATCGAAGGCAACGCCTTAGACCAATGTGGCATGTTAGAGAGCACATCCTTCTTGATAAGAAATCTTCAATTCTATATTAAGGTATTTCCTGTAAGATATCTATGTGCATACAGCTTAATAAATGTTCCGACTTTCTAAGCCAAATGCTTTGTCGTGTAATAGATTTAATGCTAAGAGGCTCTTCTTTGAAGTGATAAATTTCCACGATCACATGAATATATGAGCTATGATATAGTAAACTAATCAGGCAGTTAGCTTCTTTCATTTCCTTCAGCAGAAAATAGACTCTTGAAGCTCAGAACTGGGCTTATTTTCATGGACCTGGGCGAGGCCGAATATTGATTTGCGCGAGGCCAAATATTACTATGGCGAGGCCGATTGTTGATTCGGGCGAGGTCGGCCAAATATTATTTCGGTCGAGGCCGATATTGTTTTGGCTGAGACCGAATATTATTTCCGGCGAGGCCGATTGTTGATTCGGACGAGGCCGAATATTATTTCGGGCATGGCCGAATGTTGTTTCGGGCGAGGCCGATTGTTGTTTCGGGAGAGGCCGATTGTTGTTTCGGGAGAGGCCGAATGTTGTTTCGGGCGAGGCAGAATGTTATTTTGGGCGAGGGCGAATATTACTTCGGGCGAGGGCGAATATTACTTCGGGCGAGGCCGAATATTATTTCGGGTGAGGTTGAATAATGATTCGGGCGAGCCCGAATATTATTTCAGTCGAGGCCGATATTATTTCGGGCGAGGCCGACTGTTGATTCGGGCGAGGCCGAATATTATTTTGGGCGAGGCCGGATATTATTTTGGGCGAGGCCGAATGTTGATTCGGGCGAGGCCGAACGTTGATTCAGGTGAGGCTGTATATTATTTCGGACGATGCCGAATATTATTTCTGGCGAGGCCGAATATTATTTCGGGCGAGGCCGAATGTTATTCTGGGCGAAGCCGAATATTATTTCGGGCGAGGTCGAATGTTGATTTAGGCGAGGCCGAATGTTGATTCGTGCGAGGCCGAATATTAATTCAGTCGAGGCCGAATATAATTTCAGGGAGGCCAAATGTTGATTCGGGCGAGGCCGATATTAATTCGGTCGAGGCCGATATTGTTTCGGGCAAGACCGAATATTGTTTCGAGCATAACCGAATATTATTTCGGGCGAGGCTGAATATTATTTCGGTCGAGGACGATGTTGTTTCGGACGAGGCCAAATATTATTTCGGGCAAGGCCGAGTGTTGATTCGGGCGAGGCCGAATTCTATTTGGCGATGGCCCTTAGCCTTAAAGGGTGTTATTTCGACTTATCAAAATGTTAACCCGTCGTTGTTCGAGCGAGGTCGAACTTTGTTACACTTTGATGTTGAAGGCGCTTAGCCTGAGTCCCCGTTCGAACGAGGTCGAACTTAACAAACTTTGATGGCGAAGCCACTTAGCCGTTAACTCAGTTTGGGCGAGGTAGAACTTTGTTACACTTTGATGGCGAAGGCGATTAGCCTAAGTCCCAGTTCGAATGAGGTCGAACTTAACAAACTTTGATGGCGAAGGCACTTAGCCTTTAACTCAGTTCGGGCGAGGTCGAACTTTGTTACACTTTGATGGCAAAGGCGTTTAGCCTGTGTCCCAATTCGAAAGAGGTCTAACTTAACAAACTTTGATAGTGAGGGCACTTAGCCTTTAACTGAATTCGTGCGAGGTCGACTTTGTTACACTTTGATGGTGAAGGCGTTTAGCCTGAGTCCCAGTTCGAACGAGGTCGAACTTATTAAACTTTGATGTCGAAGGCACTTAGCCTGAGTCTCAGTTCGACCGAGGTCGAACTTATTAAACTTTGATGGTGAAGGCACTTAGCCTAAGTCCCAGTTTACTTTATTTTGCTTGTATTGAACAATACGATATATTTTCTGAGGGAGTCCCGGTTTGCTTAATTTTGCTAGTATTGGAGAATATGATACATTTCCTGTTCGTATATCTCGGAGAATGCTCCTTCTTCTATTCCATTTAGAGAAATAGTTAGTTAAAACAAAATCAAAGCATTTGTTACCTCAGTTTGATATAGTGCAAAGAAATGCTTGGGGGGGCAAGCACAATTAGCAGGAAGTGGTGGCGCTTAAATAAAGTCGAGCCCCTCCCAAATTCATCAATATTTCTTACTCTTGTGTTGATCATCATCATCTACTGTTTGAGTGGCGGGCTCTAGTTGATCAGCATTAGCAGCAGTTTGGTTATATCTCCCATATTGACAAGGAGGGAGTTTGACCAGGATTCAACTGCTATAAATTGGCCGGATTTATTCATGATTTCAAGACCACTGCCGTTTTCATCATCCTGTAGTATAGTGAAAAATATGTGTTTGTGTGTGAAGGAACCCCAGTGGATCCTATAGTTTCCGGCGTGAAGCTGTAGTTGTTAAACCCAAACTGGCGTGGCCATCCCTCAAAAGACACATTCTTTAAACCTAAATCTTCACTAATTTTGTGCGATATGTCCATGAATAGTCCATGGATAGCAACATCATACTTCATAATTGTCTCTTCGTTTACAGTTATAATCAAACAATGTTGAGCATTAGTGTCTTAGAGGAACAATATTTTTGAATTTAATTGGTTTAGTATGAGACGTATATATGTGCGTAAATTGATTTTACATTTTTGGAGAACTCCAAACAGATACGGTCTTCTCGTTTTGAATGACGTGAGAAACTACTTCACTAGATAATAGAACATTTCCTTAAAGTTTACACTAGTGTGTGTATATATGCCCAAAACGATAAACCAATCGTTTGTTCTTTTTGCTTGTCAGCCATGGACTTGACCAAAAGCAGAGATCCTGCTTCTTTCTTATTGCAAATAATAAAAGGCAGAGAGAAATATAGACTTCACTTTATTCTTTGGTTTTGGTATAGGATTTTTTCAGACAGCTTTGACATGTGGCGCATGAAGAATTTATTGGTCATTAGCAAGCAAAAGTTGTGGTAAATGTATGTGATGTAGAAGCTATACAAGAACTCGCTAGGATTCAATTTTAGATCTAGGGAAAACTATAAGTTTAACTAGAAAATCCCCACAGACGGCGCCAAATTGTTTGACTCAAAAGTTATCAAATACTTTCCGAGCAAATCAATCGAAATAGATCAAGGGTAAATCCTAGTTAAGAATAATTAACTCTAGATCCGAGATGAATAATACGAATTAAAAGATATAGTTGAATATAAATGTTGATGGCGATTATGATCATATTTAATAGCATAAATAAATATGCATTAAGTAACAAAAATATGAATAAAGAAAAAGATTCACCCGGTCTTCAGAGAGACGGATCTTCTTTCTTTTCATCAAGATGAATAATAGATGTGTACACGAACTTCATGACCCTTTTTGGATCTGATGAAAGTATTGGATCACATATCCTCTCATTTCTTTGGAGAGGTATGTTTACATATTTTCTAGAGAAAGGGAGGGGGAGATAGAGAGAGAGAGAGAGGCAGCACCCCTTTTTACAATGTGACGGTCTCCTTTATATAATAGGAGACATGCCTAGAAATAATTAAAAAGTATAATTTACAGGGAATATTCGGTAGAATATTCCTTTCGAGTTTTCCAAAGCAAACCAGATGCTTCATGGCCTGTACGTCCACGACCGATGATGATGGTCCGACCTTGGCGTGTACGTCCACGACCGTTGATGGCGGTCCGATCTTGGCATGTACGTCCAATACCATTGATGACGGTCCGACCTTCGCGTGTACTTCCACGACCATGACCTTGTGCCGAATTTCTCTGATCTAATTTTGACATATACATATACTATAAAGCAGATTCAAGGTGAGATTAGGGAAAGATTAGGATGACTGCATAGATACAAGACTATACACTTTGGAACAATTGGTTCATTAATAGGTTACGTAACTAGTTTGGGACTCAATAGTGAACTTAGCCTTGTTTTTAGGTAGCCTTCAAGGTTCAGTTGTTAAGAACAACCTTCCTGGAAGAGGGCTCTAACACTGGATGCTTTTTTAAGTGTATATAAGTTTTGTTGTTGATGGTAGTTTTACAGGTTATTACCAAATTTATATGATCAAGACTAGCTAGTTTGCAACAGTTAAAGTTTAAAGACTAGTATACTTGTAGTCATTTTGATGTCTTGTTAAACATATGAATACGCAAGCAACAAAGTTAACTTCTTAGTATACATATGATTTCTCTTTCATGCTAGTACCTTTACTTCATACCTACTAAAAGTGTTTTACCCAAAAATTGACTTTGGAGGAAACAATTAAATTTATATTTTAAGACCTCTAATAATTAGTTCGATTGAAAATTTGAACAAATAAATTGATAATCGTAAATAATGAACGAAATAAAATGAAGGCAAAAGTAGAGGAAATCTTATTAGATGCAAGCCCCGATGAGTTGTATTGACAATGGCATTAACAATCAAAATGGCTGGCACGTCAAGGAGTTAGGTAGTGCGGAACAGGATTTTCAAAAGTAGTAACAAGTTTAACGTAACTTCTGATGACCACGATCTGTGGTTGACTGGATCTTCAAATATACTCGTTCATTCTTTGAGTACTCAGCCCTCGATAACTATAGTTTCCATGATGAAGTCCATTGTACCCGGTAGTGGATCCATTCGTTCTTATCTTATTCCAGAGCTTTATTTGTTGTGTATTTGTATTAGAAAAAAAAATTGAATTTATATTAAAGACGACGTGACATGACACATGGATCAGTTAAATGGTCAAAACACAATAATAGATTAAGAGACACGAGTAGTGACAAATACACGAGGAGAAAGTTAAACAGGCACGAGATGCAGTTCAAATACAAGTCCCGTACCAATTCAAGTCATTTAAAATCAACAGATCACAAGGCACTGAAGACATGGATCTGATGACAAAAAGGAGTCCAAATTCATTATTAAATACCCAATACGTTATGAAATTGGTATTAAATAAGAATGATTGTGTAACGACTTATTTAATGTCATTTATTGCTCATAATTGTCTCATTAAGATTGAAGCTTCACTCCTTTACCTAGAATCAAAGAAGGAAGTCTCATCATTTGTAAGAACACGAAATATCACTGATATTATATTGAAATACAGACTTGTTTACCGCCTTATTTACATTCTCAAAAAGTTTATTATTCTTTTTTGTCTCCTGATTATCAGTAACCCTACTTTTTATCTTAAATTCTTGTTTTGATTGAAATATTATTTTTTGGCTGAACAATATCATTCTCTTAATATGCCACATAAAAAAATAAATTTTATCAATACAAAAAGCTCAAAGACTTTAGCAAAACTAGCTAGTTGAAGGTATATATGTGTATGTACTATTAAAATTAGCTCTGATAGTTTTTCAGAAAAACATACACTATTAGATTTAGCTCTAATAGCTTTTCAGAAAAACCACATAAAGAAATCTCTGCGAGTTGTTAAAAAAATTTGAATTTGTTCCCTAGCACAAATAGATATAGATCCAGGACTCTTCACTTTTTTTCTTGAGGGTGAACTAGAAAATTAAAGTTGGTAGCTTACGAAGAAAAGGAGAACGTATAGATTGACAAGAGATAAAATCACAGTGATCTCAATCCTAATTAGTAGTAAGAATTAGGTTTAGTTTCAGACTTTGGTTTTCCTCACCAAATTTTCTATCCAGTTTATTTTTTATTACATAAGCACATAGATATCCGTTGAGAAACTTCAGCTATGGCTGTTACTGAATCAGAAGAATGAGAATAAGAAGAAGTAGAAGAAGTAGAAGCCAACAGTTGCTTCATTATACTGAGAAAATATGCACTGTTACATTGAGCTAAGACTAAGCTACCGTTCATATACAATGTTAGTTGTAACTAATCTAACTACTTACTCTAGTAAAGAATAAAACTAACTACTCTACTAACTATGGTTAGTTAAATATATGGGAATTACATCTCTCAACACTCCCCCTCAAGCTGAATACATTCTTCATTCCCAGCTTGCTTAGTAGGTAGTCATATGTGGTTTGCATAAGGCTTTTGTCAGCACATTTGCAAGTTGTTCTGCTGTACCCACATGTTGTGTTATAATGAGCCCTTGTACAAGTTTTTCCCTTACAAAATAACAGTCAATGTGTTTAGTTCGTTCATGAAAAATAGGATGTGCAACAATTTGGATTGCTGCCTTGCTGTCACAATGTAGAGGCACATGTAGGATAATGTCCACTCCTAACTCTTCCAACCAACCACATAATTTTAGTTACTGTGGTTGCCATGCTCCTGAACTCTGCTTCAGCTTAGCTTTTGGATATTGTCCCTTGTTTTTTTGACTTCCAAGACACCAGTGCATCTCCAAATTTAATCACATACCCCGTGACTAATTTTCTCGACTCAACACAAGCTCCCCAATCTGAATCACATAAAGCAATTAGATTGTTGCACCTTCCTGTTGGCATAAACAGACCTAGTCCAGGTGTAGACTTGATATATCTCACTAATCTCCTGGCAGCTTTCATGTGAGATAACTTAGGTGCATGCATATATTGACTGAGTACCTGAACAACAAAGGCTATATCTGGCCTTGTCATTATTAGGTACAGAAGCCTTCCAACCAGTCTTTGATAGTTTCTCTTCTCTTCAAGTTTCATATCTTTAGAATAACTATTTCCCACTATTTGATCAAACTCAACTGAGGTGAGTTTGTGTTTGAATTCAAGAGGTGTATGGGCTATTTTCCCTCCTGCTAGACCAAGCTCAGACACCAATTATAGGACATATTTCCTTTGACACATTAAGATACCCTTTTGAGACCTTGAGAACTCAATGCCAAGGAAATACTTTAGCTCCCCTAGATCCTTCATTTTAAACTTCTCCTGCAAATCTTTTCTGACTTGCTGAAGGAGAGGTAGGATGCTACCAGTTACCAACAAATCATCTACATAGACAAAAATAACTACAAGATCAACTCCTATTCTCTTGGTGAAGAGAGAATAGTCATAGTGGATTTGAGTAAAACCCATACTTAGGAGTGCCTCTGTTAGCTTAAGATTCCATTGTCTCGGTGCTTGCTTCAAACCATATAAAGACTTATGTAGCTTACAAACCTTGTTAGTCTCCCCCCGGCTTGAAAATCCATCAGGAACTTGCATATAGACCTCCTCCTGAAGATCACCTTGCAGGAATGCAATATGTACATACATATGAAAAATGTACCAACTTGATGCAACAGCTAGAGCAACCATAACCCTCATTGTGACCATCTTGGCCAGAAAATGTCTCTGTATAGTCCAGGCCTTCTTGTTGACTACATCCTTTTGCTACTAGTCTAGCTTTGTATCTTTCTACCTCACTATTAGACTTGTACTTAACTTTAAAAACCCACTTACAACCTATAGGGACTTTTTCTTGAGGCACATCAACTAAGGACCAGGTGTTATTGTCTTGTAATGCTGAAATTTCAGCCTGCATAGCTTCCATCCACTTGGGATCAGCACTGGCCTCCTTGAATGTGCTGGGCTCAATAATAGCTGAGCATGTAGCAAGAGAGGCCATGTACTCTGAGGAGAGTTGACTGTAGGAGACATGTTGTGATACAGGATAGGTACAAGTGGATTTTATTGGCTGAACTACATAATCAGTTAGCCATATAGGGGGTTTGGAAGGCCTAGAAGATCTTCTGAGACCTTCAGAAGGAATTGAGGGTGTAGAGGTAGGAATAATAGAAGTTGGTTTAGAATTATCAACATGGATAGGGCTAGAAGAAGAAGACTGATTGTGGGTGTTAGAATGAGCTAAATTTTTAGAAGGTCTAGTACTCTTATCAAGTGATGCATCTGTGAACTCTAGTATAGGGAATAAGGGAGAGATTCCAAGTTGCATGTGTTTGAAGGGGAATATGTGTTATTTGAAAACAACATCTCTACTAACGAAGAAGCCTTTGGAATGTAAATCATAGAGAATATATCCCTTTTGAGAAGATGAGTATCCCATGCGAACTGCTGAAACAACCCTGAGACTGAACTTATCCACTTTCTGTACTTTTGTGGCATAGCATAGGCTACTAAATACTCTAAGATATTGTAGAGAAGGTATCTTCTAAAATAGTACTTCAAAAGGGGACTTTCCTTGAAGAAGACCTGTGGGTAATCTATTCAGGAGATATACTGTTGTAGATACATATTCACCCCAAAATCTCAGGGGCATAAAGGCCTCAAACCTGAGAGCTATATCCATGTCTAATATACTTCTATGCCTTCTCTTCACCACCCCATTTTGTTGGGGTGTATATATATATAATAACTCTGGTGAAGAATTCCCAGACTTTGCAACAAATGTTGAACTTGATCATTTACAAATTCAGTGCCATTGTCAGTTCTGAAGCATTTGACTGCAACTTTTAACAGGTTTGACACCATTGTAAGGAAGTTCTTTAAGACTACTATTGTGTCTGCCTTAGTAGTTAACAAAAATATCCAAGATATAATTAGTGAAATCATCCACCAAGGTTAAGAAATATCTCTTACCATCATGAGTAGGTAATCTATATGGACCCCAAACATCTGCATGAACAAGATCAAACATAGAATAAGAACAAGAAGTTCTTAGAAGAAAAGGTAGTCTTGGTTGCTTTGCAATAGGACATACAATAAAGGAGTCTTGGTTGCTTTGCAATAGGACATACAGTACAATGTGTATGCTCAGTTCTAAGCAGACCTTGTAGGTTATGTAGTTTCTATAGTACTTTTAAAGGAGCATGTCCTAATTTTCTATGCCACAAAAAAGAATCAGTACAAGAACTAGTATTATTCTGACTACCAGTCTTATTTGTACTAACAATGGTATTTACACTTAATGATATGTGAGGATCAGGAATGTGTCTATTTGCAGCCTTGAGGATGTAGAGGCCAAGTTCCTATCTACCATTCCCCAGTACCTTCCCACTGAAGAGTTCCTAGAAGACACAAAAATCAGGAAAGAATGCCACTAAACACCTTAGCTCTTTTGGAATCTTAGACACTGAGAGTAAGTTATACTTGAAATCTGGAATGTGAAGTATGTTATGAATTTTCTTATTTCTGAAGAAAGAACAAATTTTAGTGTGTGTAATAGAAGCTTTTTCTCCAGTAGGCAATTGGACTTTATTTTTATCTTTTTCTGATGCTTCTTCGTAAGAGTCTAACAGGTTTGGACTGTGCACCATGTGATTAGAAGCTCCTGCGTCTATTATCCAATTATGATCCACTAAGGTAGACAAAAAACCATGCAGTATACATGTTGCCCATGCAACAACTAAGTTGGCAACAGGTTCAATTTCTTTGCCCTTGTTCAACATTTTGTAGAATTTGCTGATATATTTTTGGAGTAACGGATTGAGCTGGAGCAGGACAGTTGGGTTGATTGCCTTGTACCTATAAAGGTAGATTTCCATAACTGTTCTCCTCATGATTTAGATTGATGTTTACTTTGTTTGCCTTAGCATTGAAGGATCCTCCTCTTCTTTTATTCTTGAAATCACTAGGATATCTTTGAAGCTTGAAGCAATTTTCCTTTGTATGACCTTTACACTTACAATAGTCACATTGAACTGTTGACTTGTTGAAGAAATTCTTAGGTTTATAACCTCCAGAGTAGTTTGTGTTGGTGTAGCCCCTAGGATTATTATATCCTCCATTATGACCATTATTATAAGTTTTATTACCCATCATTGCCGTAGCTTCATTGTTATCATTAGCGCTATTCACACCTTTTCCAGTAATCCTTTGACTTTCTACATTGATTATCATGGCATAGGCTTGGTTTAAATTGGGTAAAGGACTAGTCATGAGCATCCAATTTTTGGCATTCTCATAGGAATCATTGATACCGGTCAGAAACTGATAGAGCTTTTGAAGCTGATAGTGTTCTACATATTTCTTAGTTTAGGACAACCACATGAAGGTGGTGGAGTAAAAATTTCATACTCATCCCACAGTTCTCTCAAACGAGAGAAGTATACAGATACAGAGGAAACTCCTTGTGTTAAAGTAGCAATTTGTTTATGTAGATAAGCAGCTTTAGATGCAATCACTTTGTCAAATCGTTCCCTTAAATCCTACCAAACAGTATAAGCATAAGAGGCATATATGACAGAGCTAATCAAATTTGGTGCTACAGTATTCATAATCCATGCTAACACTATTGCATTACACCTATCCCACAGATAATGACGACTAACATCATAGTTACTCCTTTTGCAGGTGCCTAAAACAAAACCTAATTTGTTTTTACCATGCAACACAATTTTCAACGATCCACTCCAAACAAAATAATTTTCAGAACCTAGTAACTGAATAGAAATAAGAACAAAACCTTGTGTATCCGACGGATGAATATATAGAGGATGATGATGATCAACTTGATCTACTGAATTTGCGATGGTCTGACTATCAACAGTTTATGTCGACGCCCCCTTTTCCTCTAAAGCGAAATCGAGTTTTACGATATTATGGGCAAAACAACTCTCTTTCCCATTTGAGAATCGGGTACGGAATTTGAAGAGTCGCCACCTAATGATTATAGTGCATTAGGACACTTTAAGAAGAGAGTATCTTTTGAGAAGAAAACCAGAGTTCGGATAAGGGCTTGAGATTATCTCGAGGGGAATTTGTTATGCACCCCTCAAGATCCACTAGTGTGGTTCCCGGCCTTGTTAATTGTGACTTTATAAAAAGATGAAGCAATTAAACAAGTAAGGTTCACACATATAACGTTCACACAACTTGAAAAGCTTTAAAGGAGAAGGAATAACACAAATTTAAAATAAAAGAAAGGATCGATTTGGAAAAAGCATTACTATAGAAGAACAGTTGAATAAAGCAAACAAAAGAGAGAAAGGACCTAGTTTTAACTATAATATGGATCATTAGATACAATATCTCGCACATATTCCAAAAGAGGGGTCGCTTCATGATATTATCGCATCGTCATCATCTCCATATTCTACCCTTCCCACTCCGTTGAGGTATTTGATCGCGTAAATTGGTTGCGAATGCTTATCGTGTGCTATTACCAGTCCCATCCTATAGATCCTAGAGGGCATTTAGGATCGCTATTCCTATGAGGTAGGAACTAGGTGGAACCCTTAAGTTTAAAGGTTAAAATGCTAGGCGACATACAAAAAAATAGGACTACATATAATGGAATCACGTAAAGCATGTAAAGGCTCAAATATCCCCCCATGAACAAACACGTATTTAGCACGTCTCAAACACATTTAAGGTCTAAGAGAGGAAGAATTTTTAAAAGCTGGAGCATAAGTTTAAAACAGAAGCTGGAGAATTTTGCATAAAAGAGTCGTAAAAAAACATTCGGGACTTGAAAAAAGACAGTAGCAGTTTTAAGAATTTATAAAAATACTCGTGGAGCATATGGTAAAGGCAGTTTCGGACAAGAGGAGTAGAATATAGTATTTTTAAGATTGCAGAAGTGTAAAGAAAAATGGTAAAACAGATTAACTTAGGACTACAGTTTGGAAAATTACAGATTACACAGTACTCAGATGGTTCTTTAGGAAAATAATAGTTCAGTTAAAGGCTGGGGGAGAAAAAAAAAGTAATTCAGTAAAAGTATTTGTCCAGGTGATAAGCAGAAGTTTTTGTATAAAAATCAGGGGAGCTTCAGGGACAAACGAATTCAGACGGATGTGGATTAATTTAAACACGACTTAAGACGATTAGTCCATTTTTATACTGCCTAAGGGCTTGCCTAGGCATTATAAAAGATGGTGAACATGCATATTAATTTCTAGTTTTAAAAGGAGTTTGTTAACCAGTTTTGCCAAATTAACGAAATATTAAACAGTTGCAAGCAAAAACCCTAAGTACAGGATATCTAATGCACATAAGAATCCTAAAGCATGGTATCTAAATGTAGTAACTGGTGGATTATTAGCTACTTGTGATCATAAAATAACAAGCTGAAAGTAAATAGACCTAGGAGCAGAATTTCAATATGTGAGATGCATGTCCTATATATGGTTTCTATTGCACAAATAGATAAGTAAAATCCTATAGTCATGTTTTCTACCCATACCCTTAATAATCATGCATAACCCTCCCCAATTTCACTATAATCCCCATTATTCTTTACAAATTATTACATCCCAAACAATTAAAAATACAACAGTGATAAAAGAAAATAAGAAGCTACTCTATAGAGAGCCTTCAGCCAGGCCAAGCATCTCCAACCTCACTCCTTTGGAATTTCACAGCCATTACCAAGGCTTGGGTGCGGCAAAGTTCCCTAAGGGTTCGTCTGAACCCCTGGCCAATACCAAGCACCCAAACATCACAATTAGACAAGTGCAAGTGTGTAAGTGCCAGCCTTGTGCATCAAAGTTCCATGGGTGCTAAAGGCTCCCAAGGCAATGCTTACACTAAGGGGGCAGACCCTAAGGTTCTAAGAATGAGATTGTGATTAGAATTGAGAGAGTTAAAACAGTTGAGAGACAGTTTGAGAAAACAGTTGAAAGTTGAAAAAGCTGAGACAGTTTAAGAAAATAGTTTAAAAAGTTGAGACAGTTTAAGAAAATAGTTGAAAGAGTTGAAAAAGTTGAGACAGTTTAAGAAAATAGTTGAAGGAGTTGAAGAAGTTTGATACAGTTGAAGAAAATAGTTGAAGGAGTTGAAGAAGTTCTTCTGAAATCATTTGGACCTTTTCAGGGCATCACACAAATAGGGGGGGCAAAGGGGAAAGGGAACAAATAAGTGAAGTGAACTACTCACACACAGACAACATATTTGAGAAAAATAATCAGACATGGTTGCAAAATAGGGGTTCAGTTCTTACTGCACCAAACCCCAATATAATCAACCTCAAGGAGAGGTTTCAGGGCTGTTAAGTAGCCAAGAAAGCCTGAATACATACTACTAGTGCACATGGAAGAGGAAAACATACATTAAGACCAGGAAAGGGGGGTAGGGGAGAACATACTAAGTTAAACTAGGTAGACTAAAAATTACATGCTAGTGGCAATAAGAGCAACAGAACCATAGGTAAAAGCACACAAGAAACAATATGAAGTGCAAAACTAATAGAAGCATGTTGTTTTGGAGGCTATATCTTAAATAGGTGACATAATAGTTGCAGATAATAGAGCACAATGGCAATGAGCAATAGTGCACAAAAGGAGAGCAAAGTGTGCAGAGAATGAGAGCAGCAGTGTGAGAACAGTAGTGTAGAGAAGCAAGCAATAGGCAAACCCAAGCAAATAATGCAGTAGAAACCCATTAGTGTAGTAGACAACCAAGCTTACTCAATCTTGGCTTTGAACCGATTGAGTGTTCAAATAGAAGAATGAGAGAGTGTAGAAAAAGTAGAGAAAGTGAGAGGTGCAGAGAGTTTGAACTTGTGAGAGATATGCGATGTGTGTTTTTGAAAGAGAGTTTAGAGAAATCGTATTCGTGTCTGTGTGTCCCAAGTGAGAAGAGAAGAGTAGCACTTATAGTTTTGAAAATAGCAGAGAATAGGGTAGGGAGTATATAATTATAGAAATAGTACCGAATTGAGTCAATCACATGACCTTAATTCAAATTATTCTAGGATTTATGATTCGAATGGGAATGCAGCTATATCATATAAGGAAAGAATCAATAAGACGACTAATTACACCATAGTAAAGTAGTAGGCATGTAGTATGTAACAGAGGCCAAATAGATAATACTCGAATAAGAAAAACATATATTGAATATTGTAAAAAAATATTTAAGAGCACAGATATGGTAAGAATACAAAAGTAACTTTGAAATTAGTCAAAGAATCACATACGAGACCAAAAATCAGCGGGAATCAGTGCTAATTATAGAGAGCATTTCACAAGCAAAGAAATAATTCAAGAAATCAGTGTAAGAACCTTTAAGGAAAACACATACATATTAGGGATTCAAAGAGATGGACAGAATCATTCGAATAGCAATTAGACCTATAAATACAATATGCGTGAAAAATTAGAGAACATTGTGTACGAAATCATTGAAGAGTAGAGGTTTGGAACCCTAGTAAAAAAAAGTAAATCATGGAACTCAGAAAACAAACATGTAACAAAAAACAAACATATAATACATGCGTACATAATACTCAAAGCAAGCAGAAGATGTAGTGATCTTGAAAGGGGGTCGAAAACCCTAGCAAGAAAAATTAAAGCATGGAACTCAGATTAACAAGGAAACCAAACAAACAAGTGAAACAAGCAAACCGAACGAACATATAGTACTCAGAAAGAGCAGAAGAAACGATTTTGAAGAAAGGGGTCAGAAACCCTAATTTGAAAGAGTAGTAACCATCTGAAATTTGAAATAACCGGAAACACTGAGTAAAAAATAGAGTAGAGAACAAAATCAAACTGAGAGTTGTTTTAAAAAAAGAGACTAAAGAGGTTTGAGTAGAAAAAATTAGGGTTTGCAAACAAATTAGGGAAAATGAAGAACTTGGTCGTGAAACTCGTATATAATGCCATAAAAGGCATCATCGGACAAAAACCACTGGAGAAAAGCCAGCGAAGGACCCAAGCAAGCTTTAATCGACTGTCTTCCATGGCGGAAGCTTCTGGACTTCGAGTCTTAGAAAGAAACAAAGAGATTAGGTGCCATGGTGAGTGGTGATCGAGAGGTGTGAGGGTGGAGGTGGTCGGAACAGCGATGAAGGCCATCGGAGATTAGAGAGAGAACCAGATGGTTCTTCAGAGACGAAGGGTTAGAGGACATTTTGGAGTGAAGGGCGGCTCGTTTGTGTGTAACTGATTAGGGTTAGGGGGTTATGGGGGTTTAATTAAGGCAAGTGGATTGTGGGCCGTTGATCTGTAAGATCAACGGCCAGGATTAAAAGAAAAATGGGACGGATTAGTTTAGGTGGGTTTTGGGTCGGGTAATTGCAAATTGGGTCAGGTAATTTGGGGGGTGAATTTGGGTTGAAATCTGGCCAAAATTGAAAGACTAAAGGGCTACAATTTAAATGCCCAATTTTTCCCTATTAATTTTTATAAAATAGTAAAGATTATTATAAAAATTCAATAAAAATATTGGGTTAATAAAATACGTATAAGTATCGGTTAAAATTGTTAGGAACGATTTTGTAGTTAAAATACTTGTCAAATTAAGAAATGGGCTAAAATTACAATTTAATGCGATTTTAATTTAAAAATACCTAATGATCTTGTAAAATTATGTAAAAACTATGTAAAAATATATTTTTATGTAAAATGAGAGGATAAAATAGGTTACTTATTAAAATAAAAAGATTTGAGACTAAATATTGGATTTTATAATATAAAATAAGCCGTAAATTAGTTTTAAACTACTTGAAAAAATGTTTATAAAAATACCAAAATTTTTGTGGATGCTCATATGTGCATCTATATGCTATTTTGAGAATACTGTGAGTGTAGAAATACATAGGAAAAAATTAGGTATCAACAGCTTCTTTATTGACCGGCATTGTTGCAGAGATTTGAAGAAAAATATCCTAGAAATCTGAGATTGAACAGTAATGAAGCAATCAACTGTCAACTGAGGCTCAATTGAACAGATCTCGAACCCTCAACTTGCGAGAAATGAGATCTAGACTGAAAATTGGCTCAATGGATCAGATCTACTTAGGTAATTGACTCAATTAGATCCGTCACAGCTAAGCTAACACTCGTTTAACCGAGCTCTGATGCCATATTGAGATGCTTTAGCTATAGCGGTTACTGAATTAGAAGAATGAGAAGAAGAAGAAATGAGAAGAAGCAGAAGCCAACAATTGCTTCTTTATACTGAGAAAATATGCACTGTTGCATTGAGCTAAGACTAAGCTACCGTTTATATATAATGTTAGTTGTAACTAATCTAACTACTCACTCTAATAAAGTATAAAACTAACTACTCTACTTAGTTAGTTAAATAAGTGGGTATTACATATCTCAACAATATCATTTATCTCATTCATATCTATCTAAATACAGTAGCTAATTGTTTACTACCGCTATGCAAAACTATCTTTAAGCATTTTTTTGTATGATAAGAATTATTCTACATTTTGCGATTGGTTAGTATCAAATATATATTCTGTTTACCTATTTATGAAGATTCTTTATCTTGTGCACGTTGGTTTCTTACGAATGTTGATCGAAGTAATTAATTATAGAAGAAATTTTGACATAATTTGACATTTTTTAAATAAAGAAAAAATGGTAAAAATTAAATGGTATTGTTAAAGGGTTATGTTTCATATACTTAATATATTAATCGTCTAAACTAATTTATATTTGGTTAAGAGTATATGCATGAATCAACCTAAGAATCACGTGGTATTCCTACTTCCAAAAATTAGCTATTGGTTACTTTAAATTAAATTAGTATTTGCCTCTATCTTGAGCTACTATAAATAATTTACATGATTATAGGATTTAAGTTACAAATGAAAATCACTAAATAATATCTATTTTAGTTTCAATTAAATTATTGAATTTGTCTCCTAAATTTTCACAACTAGATAGATGTTATGAAATAATAAAAGAATAAGAGTATTGCAGAGAAAAGTAGAAAAGAAAGAATTTTTATTAATTTGGGATGACTTACAATGGAATAGAACCCTCTATTTATAGGGAGAGTAACTTGAACACCAGGTATTAAACCTTATAATCTCTCTAAATATAGACATTCACCATAAATAAGATTCTATTTATAACACTCCCCCTTGAATGTATATTCAACAGATAATGTGCCTCGTTAAAACCTTAACTAAAAGAAAACCCAGTGGAAAAAATTCTAGAAAAGAAAAAAGGTACACATATCTAATAATACGCCTTTTGGTTGCCTCGTTAAAAACCTTGCAAGGAAAATCCAGTGGGACAAAACCTTGTAATAGAAAAAGAGTGCAATGCGTATTAACTCCCCCTGATAAGAGCATCAATTCACATCCTTGAGCCTTCGCATCCCGATATTGCACACTAGCTTCTTGAAGGTTGACGTCGGCAAAGATTTGGTGAATAAAATCAACCATTTTAACTCCAATAAATATGTTGCACCTTGAAAATTCTCGCTATCACATTATCATGCTTACAGTTATAGCAAGATACATATGTGCGCAAATTGCATTGAGGAAGTGGTACTTCAAGATCAAGAGTTGTATATGCTTCAAGCAACTTAAATCCTTCATGGATTGTCATATAAGTTAAGTCATATAAGCCGTATAATAGACTTTAGATGCATATCAAGTTTTCATGTCATGCTAGACATATAAGATATCGAAAACTGATTGCACATATCATTGACTTTATATTTTCAAGTGTTTGAACTACATGTCCAAAACTACATGTCTTTCATATTAAACCAATTCTATTTGAATTGTGTAGCGTCTATTTGGCCAATATTTTGTGTCTGTCTCGATAGTCTTAAGATCCTTATCTATACTTGGCTCAATGATAGATATTGTCGACGAACAATTTATATCGGTTTCAATAATTTTTCATAAAGACATAACATAAAGATCTCTTCATTCATCTATTCAATACCTGAATCTCTCATGAGATTTTATGAAATGTTATGTCATGTGATCTTCTAGATCACTTGCCTTCTTATTATTATCACTTTGATCATTTGCTCATCCTCTTTACCAATAAATTTTATTTGAAGCCGATATGTATATATGGTTTAAGTGTACCATAGGCTTTATCCTTTTAGGACTTAATATGAGCATTTGCAATGAGAATATAGTTACTTTTTTGGGTCAGCAAATGCGTATGGCATGCTTTGTAATATATTGTAAATGAATTATCTTTTTATGAACTTCAAGTTCATATTATCATTTTCGAGGATCAGATATACAAATAATAATTCATTCCACATAACGTTTTCTCAACTGTTTATCATGTCTCTCCCTCATGTTAGAAAAACTAACTTGCTTCCTCAATTTTGGAAACTCATCTTTGTGCGTTATGGTGCTAATCCAAATACACTGCACATCAATAATAATAAGATGGAATTATTTGGTTCCTGACCCTGAACCATTTGTGAGGGGAGAATATAATGTACTTTCATATATAACCTATATCAAACTGATATAGATAAATTTGTTCTCATAATCAATAGTTCAGCTATTAAGTGGAGGCACTTAATAAATTATTTTGCTAAACCAGCTGTGATGTAAACCAACTTATCAAGATAAACTTCTTGAATAGAAAATCTGGGAATTATGCTTGAAATTAAACTATTGAGCAAGTTACCTCGCAAAACACCATGTCGCGAGTTAATAATAATGGTACATGTAACCATCTCATAAATGCATCTTATGAGGTATACATGGCAGGTGAGTGAGCTCATATTCACCTTTGATATTTTCAGCATTCATGGGATTCAATCCCAACTTTAGTTAGTCAATTAATTAATGAGAATAAGCAATATAAGAGAATTCGTAAAGAACTTTCTAGTTCTTTAATATTTACCCATGTGAATTCTCTATTATTTTTGCACATTATACTTAAAATTGATATGGCTAAGCTGATTATGTCAACTGAATAAATTATCAATATTGATAAGTTCAGGTTTACACCATGATATTTACAATTATCAATAAACTCTAAGTTTATTATGATATGGGTTTTTATATCAATAAACATCCATTTTAGTGTGGTGTTCTTTTATTTCTGTAGCACAAACTGGAGAATAAAGCGGGTAGCTTTTCACATACATATTATCCCGTAACAAGTTGTAGTTAGTGTCACGACCCAATTTTCAAACACGATCGTGATGGTGCATCTCGTGAATACAAGGCCAGCCAACATATATCAATACCTCTTTAATACTTACTTAGCATAAATAAGTCTAAAATGTTAATAAAATTATCATATGTGCAGGAGATAATTAATAAAATAGGGAACCATCCCGATGGAGCCCGACCGTGGTGTCACAAGTCACGAGCATCTAGAAGGATCTTTAAGTCAACTACAAGGCCTGTAATACATGGATTAAAAATTTAGAAACAAAAGAAGAAATCTGGTGCCGCGAACGCTGGTGGTCACCTTGCTAGGATACAATAGCAAAATCCTCAACCAGCTCAAACCCGCCACCGGGTAAACCAATACCTGCATCTGCACGCGAGGTGCAGGGAGTAAAGTGAGTACTCCAACTCGGTGAGTAATAAAGGTAAATAATAACTATGCAACAAGAAACCACGTAAATCAAGTCATCATGTTATATAGTACAGTGCAACCCTTTGAGAAAATAGTGAAACCGTGAAATCTTTATAAATCTCTGGGCTTAGTTTAACACCTCTTTTGAAAATATTTTTTTCAACAGCTAAGCAAATGAATGCGAAACAAGTAGTGCAAGCCAGCACAAAAGTCAGCCCCTCGGGCATATCACTCTGTTATATCAAGCCAACTCGTGGCATAAACCAGGCCCTCGGCCTCAATATCAACATAACACCACTGCGGCATGCAGCCCGAGCCATCCATTGTCCAGAAATACACATGTAACATTGCTATGACGCGCAACCCGACCCATGCTCAGTCCAGAAATGCACATAAGCTACTTGGACAATACAACATGGTAATTCGCAGCTCAAAACATCAATAAAATATTGTTCAAGTTTCCAAATCTTAGAAAAATTGGCTGAGTTTGCAAGACAGTATTAAAACGTTGGACCGAGATCAAATGATATGCAAAGTGACGCGAAAACAGTGATATCAATCCATTAAGGATTCACATAGTTGGCACAAAGCTAAAACATGGCAATCAACCCTAATTATGATGATAACAAGTAGTTTCAGTCAAATACGTAATAATTTCATCAATCGGGACGGACCAAGTCACAATCCCCAACGGTGATCTACCCGACGCTCTCTATCCCGCGTGCAAGTCACCTTAATATAGCACTATGATGTCTGAATTGGGGGTTTCAAACCCTCAGGATATCATTTATAATCATTACTTACCTCACCTTTGCCCCTCAAACCGGCCTCCACGCACATTGAATCTAACAAAAAATAGAGTGAATACATCACAATATGCTAAGGAAATAATATCCAATCAAAAACAATAAAAAATAGCAAAACTCTCAAAACTAGCAAAACCCGAGCCCCGAGCCTACTTCTCAAAAAATTATAAAATTCACATCACCGGACCCCTTGTCTCGCCACGAGTTCATACATATCAAGTTTACCAAAATCGGAGCTCAAGTGCCCCCTCAAATCCCAAATTTTCATTTCAAAAGTCAAGCCCTAGTTCTTCCAATTTTACTCAAATTTCCATGAATTTACATATTGATTCTTCAATAAACATGACGTTTATAGGCCATAGGACTCACCTAAAATCAATTCCCCTCGAAACCCTCTTCAATTTCTACCAAAAATCTCTCAAGGTGCTCAAGAATGGAGGAAAATGGACCAAGCTTCGCGGATGAAATAATATAAAACCCTTCTGCCCAGGTGTATTTTTACCCTATGCGAACGCGGTCAACACCCCCGTGTTCGAGATGAACATAAAATGCTGACCAAAATTTATCCCTACGCGGACGCGGCTCCCAGCCCGCGAACGCGAAACTTCATGACCTCCAACTACTCGAACGCTCCCTATGGCCGCGATTGCAATGAACAAATACTCAGGGCCTTAACTTCCTTCTACGCAAACGCGTGATCCCCACTACAAATGTGAAGCTTCACCTTTCAAAACTACGCGAACGCGACCCTATGCCACGCGATTGTGAAGACTAAATTCCAGGCCACCCCAATTTCCACTACACGTTCGCGACTCACCTATGCGAACGCGAAGAGCAATTTTCTTCTGCAACACAAACAGCTGAACCTGCAATCTTTAAGTCCAAAAATGGTCCGATTGACTATCCGAAATCATTCTGAGGCCCCTGGGACCTCAGCCAAAGGTACAAAAACATCTTAAAACATTATTCAAACTTGTTCCAATCTTCAAAATACATCAAACAATGATACAACCATTAAATCACATCGGATTCAAGCCTAAGTTTCTTAAAACTTTCGAAATACGCATTTGATAAAAAAACCCGACCAAAACACCTCCGAATGACCTGAAATTTTGCACACACATCGAAAATCATCTAACAGAACTACTGCAACTCTCAGAATTCCATTCCGACCACAGGATCAAAATCTCAACTACCAATCGCAATTCGTCAAAATACTAACTTCGTCAATTCAAGCCTAATACTGCACCCGACCTCCAAAATCAATTCCGATCGTACTTCTAAGTCAAAAATCATCCTACGAAGCTAAACGAATCACCAAAAATTACATTCGAACCCTCTAACTCATAATTCAATGTCTCGTTGACTTTTCCAACTTAAGCCTTCCTTAAAGAGACTAAATGTCTCACTTCTTATCAAAACCAATCCAAATCAACTCTAACACACCAAATACCGATAACTATATATAAAAAGGCATAAAATGGAGAAAAACTGAGCGGTAAATCCTAAGATGACGGGTCGGGTCATCACAGTTAGAAGATATCAAATCTTTTCGTTATTTATCGTCTCAATATAATCAATTGCTTTCGCGTATACTTTGGAAACTAAATATGTTTCTTTGAGACTTACAACAACATAATACCTTATTGGTAATCAATTGTGTTTCTCCAAAATAGGATAACTGGCTCTTCCAGAGCTCTCAATAATTGTGTACTACCACATATTCATCAACATTTATGGTCATATATCTCTTTCAAGGAGAAAGTTATATCATTATGGTCATGGCCAAAATTATATGCAAGATATGTTTCTTGCATTAATGTTATTATTTTATAATCGCATTACCAAAATATTTTGGCTTGCAATAGGTACGTGACCAATGACCATTCATGCCATAATAATAACATTATTTTCTTATATCATCTCAAACCTCCTTCTAGAGGTGAGTGTGGTATATTCACTACCACTAGCACGTTCATATTCTTCAAAGAATGAATATGTATTCATAAATCAGATGTTGTCACATTCACATCATGAATGGACCATAATCATCTATATGTGCTTTATAAAATCTCATGTCAAATCGTTGACGCATATTACTTTCACAGAGTGAAAAATTATTTTAAAAATTCTTATTATTCTCATTTCTTAATGAAGACGATTATAATTTATTCATGTATTGTCAAGTCCACATCCATTGATACATTCATAGTAATAATTTTATCTTCTTTCAGACTTATCACATACTGCTATCACATTCTCTAAAGGGAATGAGAATGGGGCAAATTCAATGGGACGGATTTTCAATTCTTTGCCCACAATCATACATGAATTTTATCATGGCAAGGCATAAAAATTTTACCACTTTGGGTGGTTATAATTTCTTCAAACTCCATTAGAGTTGCAATCAAAATTTATCGTCTTTGCTTGTATTTAAAATCAAATTATAGAATGTCAAGAATTTGAACGAGAAAAGTAAAATACTTACCTTAAATCCAGAATTTAATCATGAAGGAAGTTCATGGAATTTGACAAATATTATGCTCAATCTCAAAGCATCTACTCAATTGGTTAGAGTCTCGATAACGTGTTATGAAATAATAAAAGAAGAAGAGTATTGCAGAGAAAAGTAGAAAGAAAGAATTCTTATTGATTTGAGATGAATTACAATGAAAAGAACCCTTTATTTATAGGGAGAGAGTGACTTAGCCACCAAGTAATAAACCCTAAAGTCTTTTTAATAATATACATTCACAATAAATAAAATTCTATTTATTACAATAAGATTATTTTACTTTTGGCAAGCAATTCACTAATAAAGAATTTAGTGATATGCTTTACGGCTTTTTGGTATCTTCTTGCATTTTCTTGCGATCAATTTGCACATAAATCAACTTTCAGCTATCTAAATTCCACTTTGTTTTGAATTTTGACATCAAAATAGTATTTTAACATTTTTTTTACTTTTGTCTATGTTCTGAAATTGTTATTGCTTCCTTTCATTGTTCTTCAGTCGAGGGTTTGTGACGACCCGACCCGTCGTCTTTTGTATTTCAACCCCGTTATCCTCGTATCATTCTTCCCCGCGTGTTGATATATATGTTTGGTGAGTTTGAGATGTGTTGGATTGAATTTGGTTAGAAATGAGACCAATAGTCTCTTTAAGGAAAGCTTAAGTTGGAAAAGCCAACCGGACGTTGACTTCTGAGATAGAGGGCTCGGAATGGATTTTCACTGATTCGGCTAGTTTTGGAGGGTGATTGTGACTTGGGAGATAAGGTGGAATCAAATTTGGAGGTCCGGTGTAGAAATATGCTTGAATTGGCTAAGTTTGAATTTTGACAAATTCCGGTTGGTAGGTGAGATTTTTATCCGGGGTTTGGAATGGAATTCTGAGAGTTGCGGTAGCTTCGTTAGGTGATTTTGGATATGTCTTCAAATTTTTAGGTCATTCGGACGTCGTTTGGTTGGGTTTTGGATCGAATGCGAATTTAGAAAGTTCTAGTTTAACTTGGAATGAAATTCGATGAAGTTGGTGATTTTTGATGTTAAAGTTAGTGTTTTTATGGCCCGAGAAAGTTTGAATGAGGTATTAGGTCGAGTTTGTGCTTTTGGTTGAGGTCCCGGGGGCCTCGGGGTGATTTCGGATGGTTGACGGGATGATTTTTGGACTTGGAAAGCTGCAGAAAATGCAGCAGCCGTTGCAGAGGGTTTTACCCTATGCGATCGCGTAGGGTGTCCTGCGATCACATATGAGGGTTATCATGGGTCCAGAATTTTATTCAATGCGATCGCATATTTGGGTTTGCCATTGCGTAGGGTGAAGTGGATGTGCTCTGCGATCGCAGTGTGTCTGATGCGAACGCGTAAGGATAAGGGGGAAAGAAGTGCAATCGCGTAGCGATCATCGCGATCGCGTAAGAATAAATGGGAGGCTTTAGGTTTTGTTCTCTGCGATCGCAAGCCTGGGGCTGCGATCGCGTATAAGGAATTAACTGGGCAATTAAGTTTTATCAGATTATTTCATCCACGACCTTCATCACATTTCCTCCATTTTTACATTACCTTGAGAGCTTGTGGGCGGATTTTGAAGGGGATTTCGACGGGAAGTGATTGGAGGTACGTCTCGTGGTCATATTACGTCATTTTATTGAAGAATCAACCATTAATTCTCTGAAATTGGGTGTAAAAGGTGATGAAATAGGGCTTGAAATTTCAAATGAAATTTGGGGATTTAGAGGAGCAATTGGACTCCGATTTTGATAAACTTTATATGCATAGACTCGTGGCGAGACGAGGGTCATTTTGATGTAAAAAATTTTGAATTTCGAGATGTGGGGCCAGGGCTCGGGTTTTGCTAATTTTGCGAATTTCGATATCTTTTGAGTTCTTTCATTTGGGTTATATTCCATTAGCCTTTTGTAATGTATTCATTGTGGTTTTGGCCAGATTCGTCGCTCGTAGAGGTTGATTTGAGGCAAAAGGGCACTTCGAGCTAGTCTACGGCCAGCTAGAGGTGAGTAATGCTAGTAAATACTGTTCTGAGGATTTGAAACCACATACTTTCACATCGTAACGCTATATTGACATGCACCCCATGATAAGTGTGGGGTCGGATACTATTGGGGATTGTAACTTGATCCATCCCAAGTGAGATTATACTATATTGGTGTATGCTACGCACACTGTGATGATTATTATTGGGCTTTATGCCGTGTTTGGGCCCTAGTGCCGACTTGTAGAATCCTTCGGGAATTGTTATTACCGTTTAGCATGATTGCATATCATTTTCTATCAGTCCATGGTATTAAAGCACTGTTTTACAAACCCAGCCTCATTTTCTAAAGTTTCAAACACATATGCTATCTTTTAATATATCTCGAGTGAGGATCATAGTTTATAAATTCCCAAGGGACTTTGTTATACTTTTTGGACTGATATTTGGGTGGCTCAGGCTGCGCGCTGCAGCGGTGATTGGAAAAAGTGGTAAGTTGGACACCGTATGATATGAGCGGTTATGTAACTTGGACTAACTTGGTTTGATTGTTCGCCACTAGATGTCTGGTTATTGCGCTTGGGATGTAGGAGCCCCTCCGGAGTCTGTACACACCCCCAATGAGCACCGTCGACGATAAATATTATGGGTGGCTCGGGATGCACGTAGCAGTGGGTACCTGATTGTACCATCATATGCATTGCATCGCATCCTTGCATATGCATCTTATATATATTGTTCAGTTGTTCAATTTCAGATATTCTTTTACTATGTTCTTTAGCTTACTTTGTGTATTTACTGTGTTTTCCTACTTTAGGAGCTTTATTTACTGTTATTACTCACTGGGTCGGAGTATTCACTGCACCTTGTGTGCAGATCCAGGGCATCCTCAGGCGGATTAGATCCTGCAGTTGTCAGATTCAGCAGTTAGGAGTGTTAAGGTAGTTGCACGGCGTTCGCAGCCATCAATTCTCCGTCCCTCTATATTTATTTCCTGATTACCATCGTACTTTCAGTTTTGAACAAACTTGTATTATATTTGATTTATCTTTTAGAGGCTCAGACTGGTGACACCGCGTCCTGGATGGTTGGTGGTTGTATTCAGTATTTTTTCGCTCTGTTTTGGAATTTAAATCTCTCATTGTTTTAAGCATTTTGTTTCTTTTAAATCTCTATAGCTGGGAATATTGGTAATAAGGTCGGGCTTGCCTAGCCTTATGGCCGGACGCCATCACGACCGGGTTTGGGTCGTGACAAGTTGGTATCAGAGCCTAGGTTATTTGGTCTCGCGAGTCATGAGCCGGTTTAGTAGAGTCTCTCGGATGGGTACGTAGACGTCCGTACTTATCCTCGGAAGGCTGCAGAACCTTTAGGAAATGTTTCACATTCTTGAAATTCTTATTGTGCGACATTATTGATCCGAGAACTAAACTCTTGTTATTCCATTCTCTCGCATATGGAAAGAACCCGCGCTACCGGACGAGGTGGATGACCTTCAGTACCACCTACCAATGGTCGTGGACACGGTCGAGGCAGAGCCGCAGAGGCAGCACCTATCGATCCACCAGCTAGCCAGGTTCAGGATCAAACGCCAGCTGTTGAGACTCCAGCAGCACCCGCTCAGGCACCGGCTGTGCCTATTGTGATTTCGGGTCTTCAGGAGGCCCTAGCCCAGATTCTATTAGTTTGCACTAGCCTAGCTCAGGCGGTCTCAGCTTCTACTGCGGCAGCTACTTCACAGGCTGGGGGAGGTAGTCAGACCCCCGCTACTCGCACACTTGAGCAGGCAGTTCAGGGTTTACAGACGCCAGAGGCACATTCAGTTCCGCAGGTTGCTCCAGCTCCATAGGTTGCTCCAGTTCGGTCGATTGCTCCGGTTTAGGAGGTTATGGTTCCAGCTATGTCTGACGACGAGCAGCGTCATCTTGAAAGGTTCAGCAGGCGGTTACCTCCTACTTTCACTGGTGCTCAGGGCGAGGATGCCCAGGGATTTCTGGACAAGTGTAGACGTATGCTTCAGACCGCAGGGATCTTGGAATCCAGTGGTGTTTCTTTTACTACATTTCAGTTTTCGGGTACATCTTTCAATTATTGGGAAAAGCATGAGCGGCGTAGGCCGGTGGATGCATTGACCTTATCGTGGCAGGAGTTCTCCACTCTCTTTCTAGAGAAGTGGGTACCGTAGTACCAGAGGGAGAAGTTTGCGGAGACAGTTTGAGTACCTTCGTCAGGGTGATGTGACAGTGACGCAGTATGAGATGAGGTTGTCAGAGTTGGCTTGTTATGCCCCATGGATGGTCATCGGGATAGGGTTAGGAGATTTGTGGATGGACTTGTTTATCCCATCCATATTCTGATGTCGCGAGAAAGGGTTCTGAGTCATACATTTAAGGATGCTGTTGAAATTGCTAGAGATATTGAGTTAGATCGTCGTCAGGAGAGGGAGGAGATGGAGGCCAAGAGGGCTCGTGGATCAGGTAGTTTCAGTAGTGCTCCATCTAGGGTCCAGGTTCAGCAGAGCATAGGTCGCCCTTTTAGGCATCATCAGCCAGCCCGTCCTGAGTATCGCGGGATGCCTGGAGGTCGTGGTCATTAGAGTTAGCAGCCGGGTCATTCTTCACTGAGTGCACTCCCAGCACAGGGTTCATCATATGCTCTTTCGGCTCAGGGTTCTTCGACGCCAGGTGGACCGGCTGGTCATTCTGGTGCGAGGGAATCCCTTCAGTCCCCTTCTCCAGCTCCAGGCAGTTGCTTTGAGTGCAGTGAGTTTGGTCATATTAAGAGGTATTTCCCTAGATTTCGTGGTGGTAGGTTTCAGCAGAGGGATCATCCCTCCTTTTCTTCTCCATCTGTTTCAGCACCACCCCAGTCTAGTAGGGGTGGGGGTCAGTCAACTAGAGGCTGCCGTAGGAGGGATGAGCAGTCGAGCAGTGGTCAGGATCGTTTCTATGCACTCCCATATAGGAGATATGCCGTTGTTTCAGATGCAGTGATCACGGATATTATCTCAGTTCGCCACCGGGATGCTTTTGCTTTGTTCGATCCTGGGTCTACATACTCTTATGTGTTTGCTTACTTTGCCCAACATTTGGGGACTACCCGAGGGTGTCTCACATTGCCTGTGCATTTATCTACCCCGGTGGGTGATACTATTATTGTGGACCACGTGTATCAGTATTGTCTTGTTACTATAGAGGGTCTGGAGACCCTAGATGACTTGCTGCTTTTGAGCATGGTTGATTTTGATGTTATTCTGGCCATGGATTGGTTATCACCGTGCCATGCTATTCTGGACTGTCACGCCAAGACAGTCACGTTGGCTATGCCGGGTATTCCCAGGGTTGTGTGGAGTGGTTCGACTGATTATGTACCCGGTAGAGTAATCTCTTTCTTAAAGGCCTATCGGATGGTTGGGAAGGGATGTTTATCATATCTGGCATTTGTGAGGATGTTGGAGCTGAGACTCCTAGTCTTGATTCGGTTCCCGTGGTGAGGGAGTTTCCTGATGTATTTCCAGCAGACCTGTCGGGCATGCCGCCAGACAGGGATATTGACTTCGGTATTGATTTGGTGCCGGGCACTCAGTCCATTTCTATTCCTCCCTATCGTATGGCACCAGCTGAGCTAAATGAGTTGAAGGAGCAGCTGCAAGAACTCCTTGATAAGGGGTTCATTCGTCCAAATGTGTCACCGTGGGGCACACCGGTGTTATTTCTTAAGAAGAAGGATGGCACAATGAGAATGTGCATTGATTACAGACAGTAGAACAAAGTGACAGTGAAGAACAAGTATCTATTACCTCGTATTGAGGATTTGTTTGACCAGCTTCAGGGAGCAAATGATTCTCTAAGATTGATCTCCGTTTAGGCTATCACCAGCTGAAGATTAGGAATTCAGATATTATGAAAACAACTTTTCGGATGAGATATGGGCATTATGAGTTTCTGGTTATGTCATTTGGGCTAACTAATGGCCCAGCAGCATTCATGCACTTGATGAACAATGTATTTCAGCCGTATTTGGATTCTTTGGTGATTGTGTTTATTGATGATATCCTTGTGTACTCGCGTATCCAGGAGGAGCACGCGCAACACTTGAGGGTGGTATTGTAGAGGTTGAGAGAGGAGAAGTTGTATGCAAATTTCTATAAGTGTGAGTTCTGGCTCAGTTCTGTGGCTTTTCTAGGACACGCGGTGTCGAGTGATGATATTCAGGTTGACCCAAAGAAGATCGAGGCGGTGCAAAGTTGGCCTAGACCGTCCTCAGCTTCTGAGATTCGGAGTTTCCTCGGTTTGGCGGGTTATTACCGCAGGTTCGTTCAGGGTTTTTCATCTTTTTCTTCGCCTTTGACGAAGTTGAAGCAGAAGAATGCACCATTTGTGTGGTCTGATGATTGCGAGGAGAGTTTCCAAAAGATCAAGTCATTGTTGACTACGGCTCCAGTGTTAGTATTGCCAGCAGCTTCAGGTTCTTATACGGCATATTGCAATGCTTCGAGGATTGGTATTGGGTGTGTTTTTATGCAAGAGAGTAGAGTGATTGTATATGCTTCTCGGCAGTTGAAGCCCCATGAGAAAAACTACCATGTTCATGACTTGGAGTTGTTTGCTATAGCTCATGCTTTGAAGATTTGGAGGCACTATATATATGGAGTATCTTGCGAGGTGTATACGGATCATCGCATCCTTTAACACTTGTTCAAGCAGAAAGATCTGAATTTGAGGTAGCGGAGATGGCTTGAGTTACTCGAGGATTATGATATTACCATATTGTATCATCCGGGGACGGCCAATGTAGTGGCCTATGCTTTAAGCCGAAAGGGGGTGAGTATGGGTAGCTTGGCGTACATTCCAGTTGGGGAGAGGCCCCTTGCAGTCGATGTTCAAGCCTTGGCCAATCGGATGGTGAGGTTAGATATTTCAGAGCCCAGTCGGGTGTTGGCTTGTGTGGTTTCTCAGTCTTCTTTGTTTGAGAACATCAGGGAGCGCCAGTATGATGACTCGCATTTTCTTGTACTGAAGGACAGGGTCCAGCATGACGATGCCAGAGATGTGACTATTGGTAGTGATGGTGTGTTGCGGATGCAGGGCCGGATTTGCGTGACCAATGTGGATGGACTCCGAGAGATGATATTAGAGGAGGCCCACAGCTCGCGGTATTCTATTCATCCGGGTGCCGCGAAGATGTGCCAGGACTTGAGGCAGTATTATTGGTGGAGGAGAATGAAAAAGTACATTGTGAGTTATGTGTTTAGGTATCTCAATTGTCAGCAGGTCAAGTATGAGCATCAGAGACCCGGTGGTGTACTTCAACATATGGATGTTCTGGAGTGGAAATGGGAAAATATTACTATGGACTTTGTGAGTTGTCTCCCTCGTACCTCAAAGAACTTTACCATTTGGGTGATTGTGGATAGTCTGACCAAATCTGCGCATTTCATTCCGGTGTGTACCACCTATTCTTTGGAGCGGTTGGCGGAGATCTTCATCCGTGAGATTGTGTGATTGCATGAGGTTCCAGTTTCTATTGTCTTAGCATGGGTACTCAGTTTTCTTCTCAGCTCTGGAAAACCTTTCATCGAGAGTTGGGCACTCAGATTCAGATGAGCACAACTTTTCATCCTCAGACGGACGGACAGTCCGAGCATACCATTCAGATATTGGAGGATATGTTGCGTGCTTGTGTTATTGATTTCGGAGGTTCTTGGGCTGAATTCTCGCCGCTTGCGGAGTTTGCTTACAATAATAGCTATCAGTCCAATATTCAGATGGCGCCATATGAGGCCTTCTATGGGAGACAATGTAGGTCTCCAGTTGGTCGAGGCTAGACTATTGGGGATAGAGTTAGCTCAGGATGCCTTAGAGAAAGTGAAAGTTATCCAGGAGAGACTTCGTACAACTCAGTCGCGTCAGAAGAGTTATCCGGACCGAAAGGTTCGGGTTGTATCTTATATGGTGGGTGAGAAGGTTCTGTTGAAGGTCTCGCCTATGAAAGGCATGATGAGGTTTGGAAAGAAAGGGAAGCTGGGTTCGCGGTTTATTGGACCTTTTGAGATTCTCAGGAGGATTGGAGAGGTGGCTTATATGCTTGCTTTGCCATCCAGTTTGTCGGGGGTTCACCCCGTGTTTCATGTTTCTATGCTCAGAAAATATGTTGGGGACCCATCACATGTATTAGACTTCAGCATGATCCAGTTGGATGAGGACTTGACCTATGATGTGGAGCTAGTGGCTATTTTGGGTCGACAGGTTTGCAAGTTGAGATCAAAAGACATAGCTTCTGTGTAGGTGCAATGGAGAGGTCGGCCAGTGGAGGAGGCCACTTGGGAGGTTGAACAGGAGACGCGGAGCAGATATCCTCATTTGTTTGAGACTCCAGGTATGTTTCTTGACCCGCTCGAGCACGAGCGTTTGTTTTAGTTGGGGAGGATGTGACGACCCAACGCGACCCGTCATATTTTGTATTTCAGCCCCGTTATCCCAGTATTATGCTTCCCCGCGTGTTGATATATGTGTTTGGTGAGTTTGAGATGTGTTGGATTGAATTTGGTTAGAAATGAGACCAATATTCTCTTTAAGGAAAACTTAAGTTGGAAAAGTCAACCGGATGTTGAGTTTTGATATAGAGGGCTCGGAATGGATTTCCGGTGATTCGGCTAGTTTCGCAGGGTGATTTCTGAATTGGTAGAGAATACGGAATTGAATTTGGAGGACCGGTGTAGAATTAGGCTTGAATTGGCTAAGTTCGAATTTTGACAAATTCCGGTTGGTAGGTGAGCTTTTGATTCGGGGGTCGAAATGGAATTCTGAGAGCTGAAGTGGCTTCGTTAGGTGATTTTGGATATGTCTGCAAATTTTTAGGTCATTCGGACGTCGTTTGGTTGGGTTTTGGATCGAATGCGAATTTAGAAAGTTCTAGTTTAACTTGGAATGAAATTCGATGAAGTTGGTGATTTTTGATGTTAAAGTTAGTGTTTTTATGGCCCGAGAAAGTTTGAATGAGGTATTAGGTCGAGTTTGTGCTTTTGGTTGAGGTCCCGGGGGCCTCGGGGTGATTTCGGATGGTTGACGGGATGATTTTTGGACTTGTAAAGCTGCAGAAAATGCAGCAGCTATTGCAGATGGTTTTACCCTATGCAATCGCGTAGGGTGTTCTGCGATCGCATAGGAGGGTGATCAGGGGTCCAGCATTTTTTTCAATGCGATCGCGTAATTGGGATTGCGATCGCATAGGAGAAGTCGATGTGCTCTAAGATCGCAGAGTTTTATATGCGAACGCGTAAGGATAAGGAGGAAAGAAGTGTGATCGCATAGCGATCATTGCGATCGCGTAAGAAGAAATGGGAGGCTTCAGGTTTTGTTCTCTGCGATCGCAAGCCTGGGGCTGCGATTGCATATAAGGAATTAACTGTGCAGTTAAGTTTTATTAGATTATTTCATCCGCGAGCTTTAGCACATTTCCTCTATTTTTACAATACCTTGAGAGCTTGTGGGCAGATTTTGAAGGGGATTTTGAAGGGGATTTTGACGGGAAGTGATTGGAGGTAAGTCTCGTGGTCTTATTACGTCATTTTATTGAAGAATCAACCATTAATTCTCTGAAATTGGGTGCAAAAGGTGATGAACTAGGGCTTGAAATTTCAAATGAAATTTGGGGATTTAGAGGAGCAATTGGACTCCGATTTTGATAAACGTTATATGTATAGACTCGTGGCGAGACGAGGGTCATTTTGATGTAAAAATTTCTGGATTTCGAGACATGGGCCCGGGGCTCGGGTTTTGCTAATTTCTTGAATTTCGATATTTTTCTAGTTCTTTCGATTGGGTTATATTCCATTAGCCTATTGTAATGTATTCGTTGTTGTTTTGGCCACATTAGTCACTCGTAGAGGTTGATTTGAGGCAAAAGGGCATTTCGAGCTAGTATACGGCCGGCTAGAGGTGAGTAATGCGAGTAAATGATGTTTTGAGGGTTTAAAACCCCGGACTTTCACATCGTAACACTATATTAAGGCGAGACACGCACCCCATGATAAGTGCGGGTCGGATACTATTGAGGATTGTAACTTGGTCCATCCCGAGTGAGATTATACTATATTGGTGTATGCTACGCACACTGTGATGACTATTATTGGGCTTTATGCCGTTGTTTGGGGCCTAGTGCCGACTTGTAGAATCCTTAGGGAATTGGTATTACTGTTTAGCATGATTGCATATCATTTTCTATCAGTCCATGGTTTTAAAGCAATGTATTACAAACCCAGCCGCATTTTCTAAAGTTTCAAACTCATATGCTATCTTTTAATATATCTCGGTTGAGGGTCATTGTTTATAAATGCCCAAGGGGCTTTGTTATACTTTCTGGACTGATATTGGGTGGCTCGGGCTGCGCGCCACAGCAGTTATTGGAAATAGTGGTAACTTGGACACCGTATGATATGAGCGGTCAGGTAACTTGGACTGACCTGGTTTGATTGTTCGCCACTATGGCTAGTTATTGCGCTTGGGCTGTAGGAGCCCCTGCGGAGTCTATACACACCCCCAGTGAGCGCCGTCGACGATAAATACTATGGGTGGCTCGGGCTGCACGCCGCAGTGAGTACTGGATTGTACCATCATATGCATTGCATCGCATCCTTGCATTATGCATCTTATATATATTGTTCAGCTGTTCAGTTTCAGATATTGTTTTACTCTGTTCTTTAGCTTACTTTGTGTATTTACTGTGTTTTCTTACTTTCAGAGCTTTATTTACTGTTATTACTCACTGGGTCGGAGTACTCACTTTACTCCCTGCACTTTGTGTGCAGATCCAGGGCATCCTTAGGCAGATTAGATCCTGCAGTTGACAGATTCAGCAGTTTGGAGTGTTGAGGTAGCTGCACGGCATTCACAGCCATCGACTCTCCTTCCCTCTATCTTTATTTACTGATTACCATCGTACTTTGAGTTTTGAACAAACTTGTATAAGATTTGATTCATATTTTAGAGGCTCAGACTGGTGTCACCGGGTCCTAGGTGGTTGATGGTTGTATTCGGTATTTATTCGCTCTGTTTTTGGAATTTAAATCTCTCATTGTTTTAAGAATTTTGTTTCTTTTAAATCTCTATAGCTGAGAATATTTGTAATAAGTTCGGGCTTGCCTAGCCTTACGGCCGGGCGCCATCACAACCGGGTTTGGGTCGTGACAGGGTTTATCGGAAACAACTGCTCCACCTTTATAAGGTAGATGTAAGGTCCACATACATATTATCCTCCTCAAACCCCACCGGTGGAATTTTACTGGGTTATTGGTGTTGTAATCTGTATTTTGGAATAGGCTTTAAACAATATTCTTCGGCAATAGTACAAATCATCCCTGATACAAAATAGAATACAATTTACATTAACTATCTAAATATATACATAATAGTTTATTGTATCAAGTAATAAGTCATAAAATATTTAATTTTTTCACATCGCTTGACACTATGATTGGCGTAAGGTTTACTTAAAATCGATAGTGCACCCATGGCTTTTAAACAGGGGTGGCTCAATGAATTGGGTGGCCTAAGGCCAAACCATAATAAAAGGCCCGTAAGATTATTTCATAAAATCCATATACCAATAATTAATGAGCCACAAAAAAATTACTTTATGATCGATAGACCAATCAAACAAGATAAAATAATAATAACTAATTTAGAAAAGCTAAAATTAGAAAGGAAAATTGTCAGAAACAAAAAAAAATGAAATTGTTGTGCCTAGAGAAGAAAAGATTAGAGTTGAAGAACGAAAGTAAAAAAAATACTAAATAATGAACAACAACAATACCAAATTAAGTATAATTTTATAAGCGAGTTTAGGGAAGGTAGAGTGTATGCAAATCTTTTATCTACCTAGAAGATAGAGAAGTTGTTTTTCGATAGATCCTCGACTCAAGAAAAGATGAAAATAAATCAGTAGCAACAAGCAATACAACTAATAAAGTTAAGGGACTTGTTCGAGAACGTACGCCGCCTCTCTCAAAACCTCTCGGCGCACGTTAGCATAACGTACGCCGAGCTTTGTGGCAATGGCAAAAGGCGGAGCACGGGAAAGGGGACGCCCAAGGAAATCCCAATCGATACCTTTGACAAACTGAATCTATTGATTATGGAGAAGGACAACGCAAAGGAGGTGAAGAATTTACCCCCAACGCAAACCCTAGGCACCGTGGAAGCCGGGGAGCAAGCTTCAGAAACAGCGATAACGCAACCAGTTGCTCTAGTAGAAATGATTATGGGAACACCAGAGACACCAGAGGTTGAAGGGATTTCAACCACTCCAAGTTCAGTAGAAGTAGCTCATGTCACAGAGACCACCATGCAACCAACAATACCACCAGAGGATCAACCAGGAACTATCAAAGGCAAAATAGATGAACCTAAGAAGAGCTGGTCAACCCTCTTTCAGAAGAATCGCTTTGCGACACATGGTATGGCCCTTGATTACATTCCCCCAATGATAGTCGATGGAAAGCCTATGGTACAACTGGAAAAAGCTGAAGTGGAGGAGGAGGAAGCTAAATGGAAGTGTGCCTTAGTGTTATACATCCTAGGTGATGGCCCTGGCTTCAATGCAATGAGGAGATTCATTAGTCACCATTGGTCCCATGTCCCCAAACCAGATTTGTTCTACCATGATGAAGGGTACTACATTGTGAAATTCAAGGCTTTCGCTGATGCCAAAGAGATACTGTGTGCTGGTCCATACTCAATAGCCAATAGGCCCATGATACTCAAACAATGGACACCTGACTTCGACTTCTCAGAAGAGTTTCCAACTGAAGTTCCCTTGTGGGTAAAGTTTCCAAGATTACTAATGTCTTGCTGGGGGATGAGGTCCCTTAGCAGAATTGCTAGTGGGTTGGGAAAGCCAATTTTTGTAGATGAATATACCACAAAACAGACACGGATATCCTATGCTCATAGAGGTGACTGTCACCAAAGAACTGCCTACGGAGATATAGGTTATGGACCCAACTGGTAAGAAGTTCCTTCAGGATGTGGGGTATGAATGGAAGCCTTCCTATTGTGAGAAATGCCAAACAATAGGGCACAATTGTGCAGTGCAGCAGAAGCAAATCCCAAAACAGCCTACACAAGTGTGGAAGCCAAAGGTTGTGCAGGAATGGAAAACCAAAGGCCATGTTAGGCCAGTACAGCAGCAGCCTTTAACACAGCATACTGAACCTACTGGGTATGAAGCCAGGACAGACCAGAATCACAGGGTTGATAAGGACAGTGACAAAGGGAAACAAGCACAGAGCCCAGCACTCAACATCTCCAATTTCCCACCCTTATCCCCCATCACTGTGAGTAATAGATTTGCAGCAGTTTCTGGAAGTAAAGATGATCCTCCAGTGGAGGTATAGGGATCAACATCAACATCTTATCAATGAAGTGGTTAGTATGTAATATTAGGGGTGTAAATAAAAGGTATAAGCAGAAAGAGGTTAGGGAATATCCAACTATTAACCTAGTTGGATTAGTAGAAACTAAGGTCAAACAAGTACATGCTAGCAGAATTTGTAATCTGCTAGCTCCAGGCTGGGGTGTCCTAACAAACTATGTCTCTGGTGAAAAGGGTAGAGTATGGATCCTATGGAATCCAAAATTTTTCATAGTCACTAGTGTTCTGGAGGAAAGCCAGTTGATGCACAGCAGGGCTTCCAGTAGAACAGTGGAATTCATAGGTTTCCTCACTGTGGTGTATGGTTTCAATGGGCTGGAACAGAGAAGATCCTTATGGACCAGCTTACAAGCACGGCAGCAGGAATACAGGATCTATGGGTTGTTGCTGGGGACTTCAATGCAGTTTTATGTGACAAAGACAGACAATCTTGCAAGCCAGTCAGACTCCCTGAAACTCTAGAATTCAACAACTATCTACAACAAGCTGGACTGACTGAATTGCCTTGGAGGGGGGAATACTACACATGGACAAACAAACAAACTGGTGTGGACAGAGTATGCAGTAGGCTAGATAGAGTCTTTGGAAACTATGACTGGATGATCAAATGGAACCAGGTGGTTACTGACTATGATTTGCCCCTAATCTCAGACCATAACCCCATGGTGTTGACACTGTCTTCAACTTCCTGGCATGGAAAGAAGAATTTCAAATTCTTTAATGTTTGGGCTGAGCATGAGAACTTCCAACAGATTGTATCAAGAGCGTGGCAGAATGGAAAGGCAGACACAATGAAAGCAATATGGGGTAAACTCAAAGCACTGAAGAACCCTTTGAAGTCCTTGAATAGTAAAGAATTCAAGACAATTGCTCAGAGAATTCAGCAGTGTCGACAAGATCTGGAAACAGTGCAAGCCCGGATGCACCAAACCTACACTGATGACCTACAACAGAAGGAGAAGGAACTGGTCCTAAACTTGGAAAAATGGTCACTTATTGAGGAGAGTGTTCTACAACAGAAGGCAAGAGCTACATGGATACAACTTGGGGACTCCAATACCAAGTACTTCACTGCAGTAATGAAGGAAAGAAACCAACACAACTAGATTACTGAACTTACTAATGCAGTGGGCACCAAACTCACTACAACTAAAGAGATCAAAGAGGAAGTCATGGGGTTCTACAAGGCACTGATGGGCACATCTGCAGGAAATCTCCCTGCTATAAACCAAATGTATATGTCAAATGGGCCAAAGCTGACACAACAACAGAGATAGGAACTATGTATAACAGTTACTAATAAAGAAATAGCAAAGAGTCTTAAGGCTATTAGAGATGACAAAGCACCTGGGATTGTTGGTTACAATGCTGTCTTCTTCAAAAAGAGCTGGGGTATCATTGGTAATCAAGTCACCACTGCCATTAAGCAGTTTTTCACATCAACTAGGATGTGCAAACCAATCAATTGTGCAACTATCACCCTCATTCCTAAACTGTCCAAACCAACTACAGTCAAAGAGTATAGACCCATTGCCTGCTGTTCTGTCCTATACAAAATCATCTCAAAAATACTGGCTAATAGGCTGCAGAAGGTAATGGCAAGTATTATCAGTGGAAGCGCAGGCAGGTTTCATTCCAGGAAGAAAGATTTAGGACAACATCATCCTAGCACATGAGCTTGTCAAAAGCTATACTAGGCAGCATGTATCCCCCAAATGCATGATAAAAATAAACCTCCAGAAAGCATATGACTCAGTTGAATGGGTATTCTTGCAGCAGGTTATGGAGCAGATTGGCTTCCCCAGCATCTTCACAAAATGGATCATGGAATGTATCTCAACAGTCAGTTTCTCTATGTTAGTTAATGGTGAACCTACTATGCCTTTTGCTGCTGCCATAGGACTGAGACAAGGGGACCCATCTCCCCCTTTCTATTTGCCTTGGTCATGGAGTATTTAAGCAGATCCTGCACCTCACTAAAGGATGATCCAGCCTACAAATTCCACCCCAGATGCAAGAAACTGGCCATTACACATATGTGCTTTGTTGATGACTTACTTCTGTTTGCCAAGGGAGACCTTAACTCTGTCAAGGCCCTGTCCAATTGTTTCGCACAGTTCTCAGCAGCTTCAGGACTTCAGGCCAATCTGAGCAAGAGCTCAGTCTATTTTGGAGGAGTACCATTGCCTATACAGCAACAGATCCTTGATCACCTGGGCTATGAACAAGGCCAATTGCCTTTCAAGTATCTTGGTGTTCCACTTCAACCAAGAAAGTCACACTGCTGCAATGGCAACCATTATTGGACATAATCACTGCCAAGATCACATCCTGGACTGCCAGGACACTGTCCTATTCTGGGAGGATACAACTTGTATAATCTGTTATCTTTGGTGTCCAAGCTTACTGGGCACAGTTGTTTATATTGCCTGTGAAAGTACTCAAAATGATTGAAGGCATCTGTAGGAGTTTCATTTGGTCTGCGATGAACACTGTAACTAAGAAAGCATACATCTCTTGGGATAAAATGTGTACCCCAGAATCAGTTGGTGGGATGAGCCTCACTAACCTAAAGCTCTGGAACAAAGCTACCATTGCAAAGACTTGCTGGGACCTAGCCCATAAAAAGGACAAGCTGTGGATTAGGTGGATCACTGTTTATTACATCAAAGACAGACCAATAGAATCCATTCCAATTCCTGCCCAAGCTAGTGGATGGTGAGAAATATCATCCAAGCTAGAGATATTATACAAAGGATTCAGAATTGGAAGGAATAGAAGTGCTCGACAAGATAGTTGTACCACTCACAGATGCAAACAGTACCGAGAGTTCCATGGAAGAACTTAATCATACAGAATCAAGCAAGGCCAAAAGCAACATTCAACCTATGGCTATTCCTCCAGGATAGACTCCCAACAAAGGACAGACTACACAGTTGGGGAATGAATATTGATCAACAATGTATCTTGTGCCAAACCCACCCGGAAACAAGAGATCACTTGCTAATGAACTGCCCTGTCACTGTGGATTTACTGGAAAGAACAATGAACTGGCTGCATGAAACCTACACACCCAGTTCTGATTGGAACAAGAAAATGCAATGGTTGATTAGCAAAGCCAAAGGTCGAACAGTTCAAGCTGTCACTTTCAAATTGGTTACAGTTGAATTTGCATATGCTATCTGGTTGGAAAGGAATGCAAGAGTCTTCAACAAAATATTCCGATGTAACACTGCCCTACTAAGAGACATAGTGTATAATTGTAATGTTAGAGGTACCCCAAGACAAATATTACAACACCTTCGCATATAGTAGTGCTAGATAGTTAGGGAAGTAGATATAGTTTATATGTTAGCCCCTAGACAGTCAGCTGGGTTGAAGCTCGACTGTGGTTTTGTAAAGCTACTTCATTGGTGATTAATGAAAATCCTTAATTACAAAAAAACAATAAAATAATAAAAATGAAACGAACAGAACAAATCTCGTACTAAATAATGAAACACAAATAAATTTTCCACAATCTACTCACTCAGTAGAATAGTTTCAACCAAATTCAAAAAAGAAAAAAATATATATTTTGTGTTACTCCAAATTATATATAATGTAATATTAATAATAATAATAATAATAATAATAATAATAATAATAATAATAATAATAATAATAATAATAATAATAATATATTGGGACCTTCTATATTTTGAGCCCTCAAGCTATGGCTTCATCCACTTCACCTTTAAATCGGCGTTGTTTTCAAAATTTTAGATCCGTCTCTGATTAAAAAAAAATTATTAGTAATATACTATGGGTAAATCACGATCATTTGTTTATTACAAGTTGCTTGAAGTCCTTTGCGTAGCCGCACATGTAATAAGGTTATATACTTATATTTGTTGTAACTTGTAAATATGGTTTTATGGCATTGTTGTATCTAGCTGTCTACTCTATAGATATCAGAAAATGACTTCACTTACTGCCATGACCATCCAAACCGAAGGCAATGAACGTGATAAACGCGCGCATTTATTTCTCTTGAGATTTGCGGGTACCAAATTTACACACTTATCCTTTTCCAATCCTTTCTCAATATACTCCATCCGTCTTAAATTATGTGTTGTGATTGTAAAATAGTCATTTTGAATTATTTGTCATTTAAGAGAAAATTAATTAATATTTTTATTTTACTCTCACTAATAATTATTCTTGAAAAGGAAGATAACAAATAAATAGAGTAAATATTCAATAGATAAATTATACCTTAAGACATAAATAAGGATAAAATAGTCTATTACTCATACCAGTTAATATTATCTTAAGGTACGTGTAAAAGAGAAACATGCATATAATGTGAGACAGGTAAAGTATTTTTATCGATTTTAAACATATTCATATTACACTAACATATCTTGTTTTTAATCTAAAACTAAATATTGTCAATAAAAATATATTTAGTAAATTATTTCAAAATTATTTAAATATTTATATTATATTAAAAATACGAAAACCCTTAGAAAAATATTGTTCGTCTTTTCTACTCTTTAAGCATAGACTTCACATTAGAGTAAATTATAATTTAAATTGGCATCCTAATAGTTAGGACTTTAAAATCAACTAGTAATTTTATTATTATTTATTTTTTCCTTTTATGGATATATAAGTCATATCTTCATTCGATTTTATTAGCAAAAGACATTATTTGAAAACTAAATAGGCAAGGATACAAAATATCAATGTAAATTAGAAAAAGACGACTTTCAAATCCATATTTGACTACTAAGTAAGGAACAATTTGCAATCAAGTTTAATTTAGGAAGTCCTTTTTATTTATTTTTTAAAAATTAGCAAATCACTATTGAATAGGTAGAACATCCTATTACCAATCTATTAAATATTGTTAATCAGTCTATACTATATTAAAAGCATGGAATACCTTAGCGAACATCGTTCTCCTTTTTGCCCTTTAGAAAAAAGTTCATACTAGATAAAATTATCATTTAAATATTATACCTAATATTAAACTTTAAATTAATTAAAGTAATATTTATTAAAACTTCCTGTATTTGAATTATAATTTTGGAAGTATTAATATTTAGACATTAGAATCAACTAAATTTTTTCCTTGTGTAAATCAAAGTCCTAATATTTAGCACCAACTATAAGAATTAATTTGACCTTGAAGTACCTTTTAGATATTCAAATTACAATGGCATTCAAAACTACAAGTGGTTAAAGGAAAGAATTGAGCAACTACTACATTTTTTTTTTGATTTAACGAAAATAAGTACTAACATTGATTCTTCTAAAAGTGCAGCTATATGAAGAATCTGCAATTTAGTTATATCCTATTAATTAATATTTTGAATCGATTAAAATTTTATTTATTAATCTTTTTTCAATTTTAAAAGTCATAATAAATTGACTTAAACGTTACCTTGTGTAAAACACATTTTTTATTTGAACTAGGAACATAACTATAACAACTTGTATGTTAATGTTTTCTAATATCTAAAACTTCGAAATCAATTAAAATTTTATTTATTAAATTTTATTTGAATTGAATATGAAATCTTTATTTTGGATTTTTAAAATAAGTTATTTTAATTATCTAAACAAAACGATCAAGAGACTTATATAATTGAGATACATTTACACCACCTCTAAGTAAGTAAAACTAGTAGTCATACCCGCGCGATGCGTGGTCAATATTAAATTAAATTAATTATAATCTGGTTTGTTTGATCCTATTAGACCGTACTGTAATAAATTTCAATTATCATCATATTTGTCAATATGATATATCCAAGACTCACCGTAATTATTTTAGGTAGTTAATTTCTTTATTAATTTTCAATAAATAATTTTCTATTATTAACTAATTATGCCATGTGGCTTTTTCCTTGGCTACCACTTGGATTAATGTGGTGCATTTTTCTTTGGATTTAAATAATATATAGATAGATTATTAACATATTACTTGTTTAATATTTTTGTGTGCTATTTTTTTGTAATATAATAGAAGATATATATTTTATTACTCTTGAAAATATATATTTTTTATTTTAAATTTTATTATATTTTTCTCAATAATATTTGTTTGAATGTTAATGAATAAATATACTTTTTATTACAAAAAATAAAAAATAAAATGATTTAAAAAATAAAATGAAGAAATTAACATTGGATTAATGTGGTGCATTTTTCTTTGGATTTTAATAATATATAGATAGATTATTAACATATTACTTGTTTAATATTTTTGTGTGCTATTTTTTTGTAATATAATAGAAGATATATATTTTATTACTCTTGAAAATATATATTTTTTATTTTAAATTTTATTATATTTTTCTCAATAATATTTGTTTGAATGTTAATGAATAAATATACTTTTTATTACAAAAAATAAAAAATAAAATGATTTAAAAAATAAAATGAAGAAATTAACTAACTTAAACCAACCCTCACCCATGTTTTTTTTATTAACAAATTATTCCATAAGATTTTTTTCTAGACTACCACTTGCCTTAAGGAGAGAGCTCTATTTTCTCCTTTTAATAATATAATATAGAATATAAAATATTAGAAAAAATTACTCCACAATTTGAATCAAAAGTTTTTTTATTGCTTTATTTAATTTTTTAATTTTAAAACAATTTAAAAACTCTTACTTGAAACTACTCCCCAATTTGAAATGGTAATTTTTTAATTTTTATTTTTATTTTAAAACTCCAACTTGAAAGTACCCCCGATTTGAATGAGTAGATTTTCTTCTTCTTTTTTGTTTTTTATAATATTTATTTTTTTATTTTAAAATAATTTTAAAACTCCAACTTGAAACTACTCCCACCCAATTTGAAAGAGTAGTTATTTTTTATATATCTATATTTTGGATTTTTTATTAATAACTATTATGCCATGTGGCATTTTTTAATGCTGCCACTTGGATTAAGGAGATGGCTTTGCCTCTCTTTTTAATAATAATATATATATATATATATATATATGTGTGTGTGTGTGTGTGTGTATATATGTGTGTGTGTGTGTGTGTGTATACGGCACTTTTTTATTTTTTATTATTTTTATTTTTTATAATATTTAAATTCAAATATAATAATTAATAACTAATTATTAACTAAAAACTAATTAGTAACTAATTATACCATGTGACATTTTTTATGCTGCCACTTGGCTTAAGGAGATGGCTTTGTCCTCTCCATTTAATAATATATAGATTACAATTGTTCCAACATTTCTCTATCGGCTATGTAATAGGAGAAATTTAATCGGCTATGTGATAGAACCATAGAACCAAAAATGGAAAACTGCTTCAATCGGCTATGTAATAGGAGGTAACCCATCTTTCAAAGAAATGCTCAAATATGTATATGGAGTTTGGAATACTATTACAACACCTACAATGATGTTACATGATGATGGTTCTTTCATCTTTAAGTTCGAATCTATGGAGGATAAAAGATTGATAATGCAAACCGGTCCTCATACCTTCAAAGATAAGCCTCTGATTTTAAAGGACTGGATCTAAATTTTCAGCTCCAGAATGAGTCAATGCGAGTTGTACCAATCTGGATCAATTTCCCTGGCTTGCCGATTCAATGTTGGGCAGAGGAGAACCTAGGTAGAATAGCTAGTTTAATTGGGAAGCCTTTATGCACTGATAGTCTTACTCCTGCTTGTGAAAGGATTTCTTATGCTAGAATCCTAGTGGAAATGGATATAACCCAACCCCTACCTGATGAAGAGTATGTTGAGGTACCTGATGGAAGAAGCTGGCTGCAACCAGTGGAATTTGAATGGAAACCAACATTCTGTCAAGAATGTAACTCATTTGGGCACTAAGCAGGAGAATGTCAGAATGAGGGGCAACAAACCAAAAGGCCACAGAATCAGAGGAAAAAGATCAAGAATAAAACAAAAATGCAATAGCAACCAAAGCCTGTAAAGAATGAGACCATAGTCATTCAACAGCATGAGGAGCAAACAGTTCAACCTGAAGTGGAACTATCAGTGAACAGCCGAGGCAAACAGGTAGTAACTATAAAAGGAGCTGATGAGCCTACTGATCAAGGGGAGATCATCTATGCTGAATTGAATACCAAGACTCCATCTACTGCATTAATTTTAAAGGAACCAGCATAATGGATCCAACAGCAGAGCCACAGTGGAATAGAGATATCCATTAAGGATAAAGGGGAATCTCAAATAACCAATACCATCCATGATCATTGTCTCCTGGAACATTAGAGGGCTGAACAAGTCCTACAAACAGAGAGAGCTAGTAAAGTTCTTGAGGTATAATAAAGTTGATATGGTAGATTTTCTAGAAACTAGAGTTAAACAGCCACAATCACAGACAATATACAAGAAACTAGGGGGTGACTGGAACATTGAAAATAAATATGCTTGTGCACCCAATGAGAGGATATGGATAATGTGGAAATTGTCAAATGTCCATGTTGTACCTTTACAAACCACTGACCAAATGATTCACTGTTGGGTGACAGACAAGAATTTCACTTTTGCTAGCTACATCACCTTTGTCTATGGATTGCATTCCACACAGCAAAGAGTATCTCTATGTGATAGTCTGAGAACTGTCCACTATAATGGTTCATGGCTTATAATAGGTGACTTCAACAGTGTGTTAGGAGTGGAGGACAGACTTAATGGGAAACCAGTACACCAATCAGAGATGGCTGACTTCCAATGCTGCATTGATGATATAGGAGTAGGACAGAGTACCAAGAGAGGGAACATATACTCTTGGAGCAATAAGAGAGATGGTGAAAACAGGATTTACAGTCATATTGACTGGGCTTTTGGTAATGCTGAGTGGTTCAACACCTACACTGGAGTGGAGGCAGTATATTTGGTGTCTGGATGCTAAGATCACACACCCATACTACTTAACACTGAAGTTGTTAAAACCAGAATGCACAGACCATACAGATTACTCATAACGGTTATGTAGCAATAGGAATACAGAGAAACAGTTCAGAAAGTTTGGAGCCAACATCACAAAGGATACACTATGCACTCTATCTGGAGCAAACTGGAACAGTTGGAACAAACTACCAGACACATTCACAAGGAACACACCTTTGTGGAGCAGAAACTGCAACAAATGAGAGAAGAACTGAATGTAACACAAAGCAGGCTGAATGAAGACCATTTTAACAAGCAGGATATCCATAAATAAAAATAGTTATTACAGAACATTGAAATATGGGAAGCAGTCCAAGAACAAATAATGAGGTAGAAATCAAGAGCCAATTGGATCCAACTGGGAGATAATAATACAAAATACTTCCATGCATACATGAAATCCAGACAAGCAAGAAATAAGGTGAGTTGTATCCTTACAGAAAACCAGTTGAAACTTACTGATCCACAGCAGATACAACAACACTTCACCCAATTCTTCCAAGAGCTACTGGGTACAGCAACAACACAGCTACCAGGCATTGACATCACTGTGGCCAGAGATGGACCCTGCCTCACCCTGCACCAACAACAGCAACTACTGTCACCAGTAACAGAACAGGAAATTCACCAGATTGTGCAGAAGCTTCCCCAAGATAAGACTCCATGTATTGATGGCTATCCTACAGAATTCTTTAAAGAATTTTGGCCTACTGTGGGGGGGGGGGGAGTTACACAGGCAGTGCAACAGTTTTTCCAAACTGGAAAACTGTTGAAACAGATTAAATGCACAACTGTCACTTTGATTCCAAAAGTGCAAAATCCCAGCTATGTCAAAGAATATCGACCCATTGCCCGCTGTTCAACTCTGTATAAAATCATCTCTAAGATCCTAACAAACAGGCTAAAATTGGTTGTCGATTATTTAGTTGGGCAGTCCCAATCGGCCTTCATAGAGGGAAGAAACATACTGGATAATGTTATTATGGCACATGAGCTAATCAAAGGCTATAATCGCAAGACAGTATCCCCTAGATGCATGATTAAAGTTGACATTAGAAAAAGCCTATGACTTTGTTGAATGGGACTTTCTCAAGGCAGTACTACTTGAATTTGGAATTCCTTATAAAATAGTAGTACTAATAATGAAGTGTGTCTCCATATTCAGTTACTCCCTTTTGATAAATGGAGGACTGACCAAGAGATTTGACGCAAGGAAAGGACTAAGACAGGGGGACCCGATGTCCCCCTGCTTATTTGTTCTAGCCATGGAGTACCTAACTAGATCTTTAAAAAAGCTGCACAGAAACCCAGACTTTAATTCCCACCCCAAATGCTCCAAACTACAAATCACACACATATGCTTTGTAGACGACCTTTTGATGTGTTGTAGGGCTGATGAAACTTCCATGAAGTTACTGATGAATGAATTTGAACAGTTCTCACTGGTCTCAGGCCTCCAAGCCAATATGGATAAAATCTCCTTACATATAGCATGTGCATCAACTAACTTCAGGGAGAAAATATGCTCTGAACTCCACCTAACAGAGGGTACCCTTCCTTTCAAATACCTAGGAGTACCCTTATCCACAAAAAAGATCAGAATATCACAATGTATGACCCTAGTAGGGAAGATAGTGAGCAAAATTAGAAGCTGGACATCAAAACTCCTATCTTATGCTGGCAGACTCCAACTTATCAAAAACGTCTTGTTTGAAATGCAAACTTATTGGGCCCAGGTATTCCTCATTCCAAAAAAAAATTATAAAACTGGTAAACGGAATTTGCAGGAATTACCTGTGGACTGGTAGTCATGAAACTAGTCATAGGAATCCAATCGCATGGGAAACACTGTGTAAACCAATGGCAGCTGGAGGGTTGAACATTATCTCCTATGAAAGATGGAATAAAGCGGCTCTATCAAAACTTCTCTGGGCCTTAATGGTAAAAAAAAGACAAACTCTGGATCAAATGGATACATTGTCACTACATAAAGAAAAAAGATATTAATACTATGGAAATTCCTAAACAAGCTAGCTGGCTTGTTAGGAAATTGTTTGGCGCAAGAGAATGGTGGGCAACTGATAGTACAGGAATGCAAACATGTACAAAAAATGGGCAATTTAGCATCAGGAAGGCATACATTCAGACCACTCCTCAATATCCCAAGGTTCGATGGAAAAAATTATTAATGGTGACTGGCATGCTCCCGAAACAGAAATACATCTTATGGATGGCGCTGCATAGACGCTTGGCGACAGTTGACAGATTAGCTAAATGGGAATTCACATAATCAATCCTGTATTTTATGTGGAAGTGACACCGAAGAAACTCACGACCATTTATACTTTGACTGCTTATACTCAAGAACACTGTGGCAAGGTATGTTACAATGGTTGAAGTATCAAAGAATGATGGGAACATGGGAAACAGAAGTCCAATGGTTAACTGCTAATGTTAACAACAGAAATCCCAGAAAAACCATCCTAGGTGTGGTGTTTGCAGCAGTAGTTTATAACATCTGGATGGAAAGGAACAACAAAAGGTTTCAACAATCAAGTAGAGATGCCAAAGATCGATCAAAGGAGATTACACTTCAAGTGCACTTCACTGGAGTAAAGCTATCTAAATGGTCGCCCATGTTACAGAACATTAACAACTATCCTTTGTGCGAATATCCACAATTGTAGCAACTTTATCTCTGTAATAGGATATTAGCTTAACAACAACAGTTGTAGAGTTACAAAATGATTGTACTTTTGAGATCTGTTCTAGAGTCCAAAAGAACAGATGATGTAAATTTGCCAAATAGTTGAAATAAACAAAATTTCTTCTAAAAAAAAGATTCAAGTATTTTTTTAGTCTAATTTGAGTTTGAGGATTCTTGAAAATAAACTTTCCTCATTTATTTATGCTATGAAATTTCGGAGTTAATTTTTTTCTATATTGAAAGGGTATTTTTCTCTTTTATTTACATTACATTTTAAGAATTTATATAATTTGATTTTTTTAAAGAAAAAATATTTATTATTTTATTTTTTCGCTTACCTAAATAAATAAGCATTCATTATTTCCAAGAGTTTATACATTCTTTTTAATTTTTATTGTATAACTCAAATAATTATTTAATAATATTTTTATATTTTAAAAAAATCATATAATCATGAACATGGATACATTGAGACTAGTTATATTATAATCCATAATTATAATATTCTTAATTTCGTAGATTCAGACGGGTCACGAAATAAATATTGCAACACACACAGAGTGGTGGTGTGGCCGGTAGCCAGATTATAACCATCCCGCTTGAAACGCCTGCGGGGACTATACACACACACTCCCGCAGATACAGCTGAGTCCTCCCAATTCTCGAGAAATCGATTCTGAACGCCGACCACCGCATTCGCTTTCTTCTCTCCTCAAAACCCCGTTGCTAAATCCAACATCTCTATCTTTTGTGTGTGTGCCTGTGGAGATTTAGCAGATCTGTTGATTGTTACACTAGGAGTATTAGCTTTGGCATTTTAGTACGAGCCCTGTTTTCAATAACCATGGTGTCCACGGCTAAGCTCAAATCTGTTGACTTTTACAGGTTTTTTTTCCTCTCTATTTCATGTTCAATTAATTTGATTACCGGCGTGCTTTTCATTTTTTTTTCCAATTCCGATTTCCATCACATGCTGTAATCAATGTCATTTTTAACCGCGAAAACAGTAAATTTGGTTGTGTTGTTACTGCCAAATAGTGTACTAGTGTTAATTTACTGTTTGTTTTGATGTTTTTGAAGTGGATTAATTGAAGTTAGTGAAAATGGCTAGTGATTCAATTCTGATATAGTTGTTACCTTTAGAGATCAAATTCTCGCTCTTTTTCTAATTATGTCTGTCTAATTTTCTGTAACTTGATTTTTCAACAAAACTGCAGTTGCATTACCTATCAAGTTATCGTTTCATCACTGATCACACATGTATTCACGATCTTGCATGTATGCGCTTAAACACGATCATCTGTAGAATACTCCTCTCTTTCCTTGTTAAAGTAGAAAGCTAGCTGTGTTCTCATTCTTCTTCTATGACCTGTAAATGTCTAGTAATTAGTTTGCTGTCGCTGCTCTTCATCTTTTTCTTGGAGGGATATTGTTGAGACAATAGTAGGATGAAATATATTTAGAAGAAGAGGAAGAAACATGTGGTAGTGCTTTCTTTCTAGCGGAAGGGAAAAAGGAAGATACAGAATCTGGACCGAGTGCATACTTTAACAGAATGTGCTCTCTATCTATCCAAAGGAAGGTCAACGTAGCACTTAAAGACAAAGCTTCTGCAGTTAAAAGCTGTTTTTTCATAGATTTATTTCTAATTCTAAGTTGATAGGCAAAGCCGTAAGGAGTTCTCACTCTCTATCTTCCAAGTATTTATGTGATTATCAGGGGGGCTAGTGAGTAGAAATAGTGAATGTCATGTTGGTTGAATGGCTTTCAGAAACCAATATTTGGTTGAAACAACAAAATGATGGGAATACTGTGAGCTATATATATATATATATATATATATATGGCTTCTCCTCTCCCAGCTATTGTGATTTTCTAGTTTTCATCATCTGTTTAACTGTTGTCTAAAACAAAGAGGGGAAGGGCAGTAGGGCACCTGGAATGATAGTTTAATTGTAGCATCTTCTTGTCTCAAAAGTGCATTTGTGGGAACATCTCTACTAACTAACCATTTCAATAGAGTGCGTTACAATTCCAAGATGCACGACCATAGAAGTAATGAATTCTTTACTTTACCTTGCTTAATGCAATTAGAAAATTTTGTGTGAGTGCGTCCTGACTTGGATGAAATCTTGCATCAACAATCCTCAAAACTACTCCTTCAGAATGTTGTGTAAATTTATTTTAATTTTTTACTGCAGGAAAATTCCCCGAGATTTGACAGAGGCATCATTATCTGGTGCTGGATTGTCTATTGTAGCAGCGCTTTCCATGATGTTTCTCTTTGGAATGGTAGGAAGTCAAAATTATTTGCCTTCATGTTTAAAGAACAAGTGGTAGAAGATAGTGAATTAAGTGCAATGTTGCACCACCAATTTCTACTAGCTTTAAAATAGATACGTTTTCCTAAATTGCGGGTACAATTGTATCTTAATGCTGGTGTTGTTTTCCTTGTTTTATTACATTTGTTTCAAGTTCATATTATCAGAAGCAATGATCATCAATGTTTGTATATTTGTCAGTTATCTTGTAGCTCACATTTTAGTTCAATCGCATTTATAACTTGTAGGAGCTAAATAACTATTTGACAGTGACCACCACTACATCCGTTGTTGTTGATAAGAGTTCTGATGCGGAATTCTTACGAATTGATTTTAATATGAGGTATGATTCTGACACATCTTGGAAATATATACCCTTTTTCCTTTTTCTTCTACTAAATGCATGACATAGAGATATTATCCATTTCTGAAGTGGAGGCGTCTTTGTTTAACTTCTTGTATATGATCACTTTTGGGAGAATTCTTAGTCTCCCTAACTTGAGGAATCCCTAATTTGAGGCTTTGCAAATGTAAAAATTAGAGTCATTGGTTATCCATTTTCTATGGATAATATGATTCTTATCCATATTTGACCGATTTTGAAAAAGTTCATTATCCAACCCATTTTTAGTGGATAATATGGGTGGTTAACTGTTTTCTTTGAACCATTTTGCCACCCCTACCTGGGTCATACCAAGAAGTTGATTACATATTAATGAATGTGTTGCTGGATTAATTATGTCAGTACTAATACAACACTTTTGGGGGTCTTCTCTTGCAGGAGTAAACTATATTGCTAGTTGTTTGTTTCTGTTCAGATGTTTCAAGATGCTTACAATGTCCTCATGTTTTCAGTTAATTTTCAAGTCATGCATTCCCTTCTATTATGCAATATT